>AWOL01S0101514.1:133634-156453 GCA_000715115.1 Nicotiana otophora
CATTTTTAGTAAAATAGTGAAGNACTTTTTTGTAGAAAGCTTGACCAGCGAGAACAAGTGTTTGGCCGAAACCAAAAAGAGGGTGACCCACTTTATTCGCCAAGCGGATGATCTTTGCTTTGCGGGAAGAACAAAAACCACCATCTCGCTCTTTCCTTTCTTCGGTGCTACCTTCTTTTCCAAGGGATAGGGTTGGGGTATATAATAACCTTTTTTAGGATGCCCGGGAACAACTCCTAGGTCAATTAAGGATAAAATATTGGAACCTCATGGGTAAGGATAAGGTAATGGAATTGATAGAGAAATTCATAGACCTAAATAGGATAGGAGAATTGATAAGGGGAATAGAGATGATGATAGAGATCATACTGAGAAACAGAAGAATTCCGTACGGGTACAACTATTATTTGAACGAAGTGAANGAGAAATTCATAGAACTAAATAGGATAGGAGAATTGATAAGAGGAATGGAGACGATGATAAAGATCATACTGAGAAACAGAAGAATTCCGTATTTGTACAACTATTATTTGAACGGAGTGAAAAAATGCGATCTTTGTTGTATAATAGAACAAACACTAATACCTTAATTGAATCAGTCAAGATCAAATCTGTTTATCAAAGTGCTTCTCCGATTGTTCAAGACATCTCTTTTCAACCGAGGAACAAAACAAGATCATTTCGTTCCATTTTTTAGTAAAATAGTTAAGGATATTCCATTAGTAATGAAAAAAGGGGTGGAGGGTATCCGTATATGTCATTCAGGTCGATTAAAAGGTGCAGGAATAGCTAGAACTGAATGCGGAAAGTATGGAAAAACATCTCGTAATGTATTTAACTAGAAAATATATTATGCTCCTGCGGAAGTATCTACTCGTTACGGAATCTCAGGGGTCAAAGTGTGGATTTCAACAGTTGTAGAGCTGGTCGTCTTTCATATCGAGCCATTGAAGCAGTGCATTGTGCTATAATCGGACACTTCCATCGTGCTATGAGCGGACAATTTTGAATAAATGGTAAGATATGGGTAAGCGTTCTCGCAGATATCCCTATTACCGGGAAACCTACAAATATGAGAATGGGAAGAAGAAAGGGAAATCCTACAGGTTGGATTGCTCGTGTGTCTAGGGGAAAAATCCTATTTTAAATGGATGTTGTGAGTTTGGCAAATGCTCGACAAGCCACTACATTAGCGGCGCATAAACTATGTTCGTCAACCAAGTTTGTTCAGTGGTCGTAAGCTTATAAATCTGACCCAAATTCCCCATTTTGGTACACGCCAAAGCGTTCCATTTCGGCGGATTGAAAGAGCCATCAATCACTATGATCTCTTTCTTAGAAAAGAAATTGCGTAAATTCTTCCTTTTTTTCTCCCATGCTTTCCGTTGGTCAACAACCAACTAAAGTGCTCTATACTTCTTCACTACTCGTACAGGGAAGGTGGAAGAAATGAAGTCTCTCTTTTTTTTGGGGGGAGCAGAGCAGTCAAAGAATGAACCAAACCAAATGATTGTTCTAGAATGGCTATTCCTCACAATTGCTCCTTGTGATGCAGCGGAACCATGGCAATTAGGATCTCAAGACGCAGCAACACCTATAATGCAAGGAATAACAGACTTACATCACGATGTCTTTTTCTTCGTTATTCTGATTTTGGTTTTCGTATCATGGATCTTGGGTCGCGCTTTATGGCATTTCCACTANTATTTCGGTGGATTTAAAGAGCCATCAATCACTATGATCTCTTTATTAGAAAAGAAATTGTGTAAACGTTTTCTTTTTTTCTCCCATGCTTTCTGTTGGTCAAAAACCAACTAAAGTGCTCTATACTTCTTCACTACTCGTACAGGGAAGGTGGAAGAAATGATGTCTCTCTGTTTTTTGGGGGGAGCAGAGCAGTCAATGAATGAACCAAACTCCTCTACATGAGGCTTCCATCTAAAGCAATGAAGATGCAAAGGAGTTATTATATAGCCAGGGCATAGAGGCAACACTACTGTAGATTTTGCCCCCCTTACTTGTACTCTTCCGTTGTGGTCTTTTCTTTTATTTTATTATTAATAAAAGAATGAATGAACCAAACCAAATTATTGTTCTAGAATGGACATTCCTCACAATTGCTCTTTGTGATGCAGGGGAACCATGGCAATTAGGATCTCAAGCCACATCAACACCTATAATGCAAGGAATAATAGACTTACATCACGATGTCTTTTTCTTCGTTATTCTAATTTTGGTTTTCGTATCATGGATCTTGGGTCGCGCTTTTTTGTATTTCGACAATAAAAAAACATGCAATCCCGCAAAGGATTGTTCATGGAACTACTATCGAGATTCTTCGGACCATATTTCCTAGTATCATCCCTATGTTCATTGCTATACCATCATTTGCTCTGTTATACTCAATGGACGAGGTAGTAGTAGATCCAGCCATTACTATAAAAGCTATTGGACATCAATGGTATCGGAGTGCGCCTCTTCACGAGGGAGATTTAAGTACAACGAAATGCCTTAAAATTGAATATGGTTCGCGAAGCTTCTGGCTTACCGATAATCTCCCATTCCCGCCGTCGAGAGACTTTAATAACTATAGCATGCTAGAAATAGGGAGTTGAGGTGGTTAGACCTATACCCCAAAATGCTACTAGCATAGGAGCCTATGGTTCCATTCTTGTTGTTGTTGGAGTTACACATCCCTTTTCTCGGTGTGGTATGATATACGAGAAATAAATGCTCATCATGCAATGTCCGATAACGGCGCTGAAGTAGTAAATCTATCGACACCATAGCAGTGGTATACAACTTTGGACCTAACGGCCAGCCTAGTAACCTTTCAGAATAGGGGATCCCTGTTGGAAACAACCACGGTAGTAGTTGCGGAACTACTGGGCCGGGAGAGGACAACCTCTTGTTCCTGATCCTCTTTCTTCGCTTCAGGGACGGAGGTCCTACGGTAGGTAACAATAGGTACAAGCAAGTTAATCGAAGGGGACCAGCGCTTCTACTCCTCCACCGAGCGGCCATTCTTGCGAGAAGCAAGGGATTTCATGAACGGTGGGAGGTCACAGAGAATTGACCTATTCATAGAGTGATCCCATGATCGATAAAGGATATAGACTATCTCATTCTTTATTCTATTCTATTTCTGAAAGCAAAACAAAGAATGGTGAGTCAACTTCTCAGCTAGAGTTGGTGGTGGGACATGTTGGCATAATGCACGCTGGAACGTGGGAATTTGAGGTCTCATGAACTACTACTGAAAACCAACTTTGTTTTTGTTTTGTTTGTGGACAAACGATATCCGGTCAGGCCTATGGCAGGATCCTTTTAGATCTACCGACCGGCCGGCCCCGGCCTTTTACATGAGCATAGGGAATCTATACTCGAGCGTTCCACTGGGCCCCTGACATGATAGGTGAAGAATCACTCTGCATTTTCTTTTTTGGGCTACAAATTCGCCGAGCCGACAAACATCCCTTTCCACTGTGTATTTTTCGAAAAAGAAGACGACTATAGGATTGAATTTGCTCTTCAAGAAACTACTAGTCCCATACCTTTTGCCTGTCTCATATGTGTGGAACCTGGTCTTTTTCGATTCAAGCCTCTCCCTCGAATACATAGGGTAGGTAGGGCTGGGTGAGAAATGGTTCCCTCTTACCAATATACTTTCCCTGGCCTTCGATTAACCTTATTCATAAAGGGTCTTACGGTCGGGAGAACTACCTAACTAAAGAAAAATATTATTCTTTCTAAGAGTAGGCATGGAGAGATTTTTGCGGGGAAACTTGCAAGTACAGTTTGGGGGAAGGTGGGCGTCGACCCTACCTTATGAGTATTCGGAGTATAATAGTTCCGATGAACAGTCACTCACTTTTGAAGGTTAATACGATTCCAGAAGAGGATCCAAAATTAGGTCAATCACGTTTATTAGAAGTCGACAATAGAGTGGTTGTACCAGCAAAACGTTATATACGTTCTATTGTAACATGTGCTGATGTACCTCATAGTTGGGTTGTACCTTCCTTAGGTGTCAAATGTGATGTTATACCTGGTCGTTTAAATCATACCTCTATTTCGGTACAACGAGAAGGAGTTTACTATGGTTAGTGCAGTGAGATTTGTGGAACTAATCATGCCTTTATGCCTATCATCGTAAAAGCTGTTCCTAAGAAAGATTATGGGTCTTGGGTATCCAATCAATTAATCTCACAAACCGGGGAAGCATAAGCGGAAATGAAAGAGGAGGGTGAGGGAAGTCACTAAATTGAGGGCTTCGCTCGCTCGCTCTAACGCTCATTTAATAGACAGCAAGTGGAGTGCATAAGATCCTTTAGAGGTAGGGGTGAGGACTACACGAGCTCGTAAGTAAAGTATGGAACGAGCCTTGTCTACGAAGCAGAGTGACCTCATCTTGCTTGCTTCTGGCGAAGCTTCTAGCTCTAAATAATAGGAATTCTGGTATGGCAGGAATACTGTTAACCATTACTAGCGATATCGAAGTCAAGCCGTATAAAGGCGAGCAACCCTTATAACAATATTAAACGGCTACTTATAGCCTATCAACATGTCTGTCAATATCAGTAGGGGTCCTCTTGCCTAAAAAAAGGAGTCAGCCCATCATGGACAATGATAGGCAGACCAAAGATTTACGCAGTCGTTGCATCCTTGCTTTGAGCACCGGCATAGCAGAATTCGAATCCCCTGACTCAGATGAGTGGCTCTTGGCTTCGTAAACATATCTATGTTGTTACTTTCTCACTACCAATGAGTAGGCAGCTTTTGATGCTTATGGAGATATGGCTTTGGTAAAGATCTACTTAGCGTGTGCTTTCTTGGGTGCTACTTAAAATAGAGATAGTCAGACTCTAACTTGAGAATGTTATAGCACTATGAAATAAGGACAATCGGATCGACCCGATTGGCTCTCGTTCTGGGTAGTATTTAGTCATAAGCATGTCTCTTTTGGTTTTCACTTGTCTGCTTTCATTCCACTCATGTTCAACTCATTTCTCTGGTTCAACAATTTCAACAACGCGCTCCTTTTCCAGGGCGGCAAATGGGTCTAGAGAACCGAACTGTCTCACGATTTCAATCCGGTTAGAAAACGTTCTCCTGAGCAATTCACGTAACACTTGAGTAGTAGTACGAAACCTTAAGAAAAGGTGATCTACTAGTTGAAAAATGAGGATTTGTTGAAGAGTTTATGTTGTCTCGGTATGGAATACTCCAATCATTTCTAGAATCGGTGCAATATCAAAGAGTCTTTTAGAATTCCTTAGAATATGAATGAGATCAAAAGGGCTCTGTCGAGGCTCGAGTAGAAGAAGGGGTACTTGAATAGAGCGTCGTCTCAGACCAGTAAAGATCGGAATTGAGCTGCTTAAGATTCCAATTCAAGTAAGGAAGATTGTCATTAGTCTAGGTATTCTAAATATAAAATACCATTAGCCCCCAAGAAAACCATCTCGAATGATCTATCGAAATGAAACCGAATAATATGGAACTGCCAAAGATGGAAAAAAAGCAAGGAACAAAGTTGTGAGAAAGTCCCGTGACATCCAAGCTTTCTTTTCAAAATGAAAGATTGCGCAGCTGCTGAAGATGGAGCTGCAGAGGATATTTCCGATAAGAGAGAGAAAGTTTGATTGATAAGGGCATTCTGTGAATGGAGGAATTGGCACAAATTTGATTTGAAGTAATGTGTTGCCGTGAATCGGTTTAAAAAGTTTCAATAGGCAAGGAAACCGTTTCCGCTAAAGAGTTCTCTATTGCAATATTTTTTTGTGCCGAGTATGATTTGGTATAGTTTCAAAGTATTAATCTAGAGCCTCACGTCAGGGAACAAATGTTTTGTTTTCAAATCAGCTTCGAAGAATGGTCGGGAATCGTCTTCCTAAAAAGAAGAGTCTTCGTTTTAAAAAATATAGTTTTTGATTCGCTCGGCTTCCTTAGATAATCAAATCAAGTTTCAAGCCGGTCAGGTCAATCGTTTCAAAGGAAGAAAATAAAGACCAAAATCAAGATGAATGTCGACCCGGTAAATCACCTAAGTTTGTATAGCTGAAAGTTGCCAAATCGGTTGAAAGAATTGAAAGGAATGCTGGAAAATAAGATTCAAAGCTTGAACTTTCACTTTCAATAGTCAGAAGAAGCGCGGATGGCACCAGTCCTAATTGATTGTTTTAAAGTGAAGGGCTTTTCCATACTAATGAGTACAAATATGCGGCTTTAGTATTAGAAAAAGAATTAGCAGGAGCACGTGCGAAGTCTTCAATGAATACTGGGGAATTAAACAAGTATTACATTACTTCCTCTTAGTTCAAGCTATTCCTTAGTGATTGTTCATCTTCCACTGCCCGAGGCCTCCAAAAAGAAGCCATTCTTTTGCATTGCACTTCTTCATGTCTTGGTTCACCGTCGTTCTAAATAAGTCAAATAGTTGATGGAGAAAGCACCGCCCAAAGGTGCTCATTGAGCCAGTCCCCGGTAGCTAAAATCATCTCAAAGCTGAAGTGAAGAAAAAAGCCAAGTTATTGCAAAACAACATAACTAAAATCTATAAGGTAGGGCTTTAGATTTTCACTAGAAGCTCAGCCTAGAGTTGATCGACATGTTAACCCCGAAATGAGTTGATCGACCGGTTACCCCCCGTAATTGACCCTTAAGCTGGGGGGAATCGGAAACTATTATATATTTTCTAAAACGACACTCTCCCTTGATTTCCACAATAATATTTGCTTATGAAACACCTTTTCACATGGTTCTGGTCTCTTTTCGATTTCTTGACAAAGGGAAACAAAACGAAAAGCCCTATACACCAAAAGTCAAAAGGGGAAATCCCTTGATTAGGTCTTGAATGAGACCTAAGGTAAGGAGAACCCCCCTAATGAAAAAAGGGCTAAACAAAAAGGACGAAGTAATTTCGTATATAAAGATATGGGTTTCCGGGTTTAGATCAAAATTATATCCCTGAACACCAGGGCTGGAGTATTAGACGTGTTCTAATTTGATAGAGGCATTGTAACCGTAAGTGGAATAACAATCATTCGGCCTATTTCTCTCTCGTATCCTTCCTTCGTTGACATAGAAGAGAGAGAGCACTCCCCAAGACATGGATGAGTTCCAAAGAGAAGATGCGCAAGCTAGTCTATCAGAAAGAGAAAGCGAGGGAGTGAGATTTTATGTTTCATTAGGGTAGACTGAAGACCAAGCCAATATTGATTAAAAAAGAAAACTTATTGCAACTAGGAAAATGAACAGATGCTTTCTCATTACACTATTTTAACCGATTGTTTATGTCGACCCTACTCTATGATTCTTCTTCTCTTATGAAATTTTTAGTTAGATGAACACTACTCTGCTGCATGACAGAGTGATCTTTCCCTCTTCTGAAAGCCGGTATCTCACTTTCGAAAGAGAGTCTCGATGTGACGGTGTAGACCTAGCTCCATAGCTGGGCTAGTCACTGGCTAGAGGGCGACCGACCTACCGGACCGGAGGCAGCCGAGAATGTTATGTAAAAAGGACTAAGGAGGATCCTATCCTAAAGGAGAAGGAGGTGGAGTAGGAGCTAGCTTTAGGGGCGGAATCGAAGCGAAGAAATTAGCTCATGCCACGACGATCTATATGGAATGGAAGTTCTGGAAGATATGGTACTTTAACTTTAGGTCTAATGCTTTTTTGGATGAAACATTCTTATTTACTATCCCGAGTAGTAAGACCTTTAATACATATTTTAATACGGATACTCTATCTACTACTAATTGTTTACTTATTAAGAAAGGGTCAGGGTCATATAGAAATTTTGCTCTTTTTCGCATTTTTTTGACTCCCCTTCCTCAAGTGGAGAAACGGATTCGTCCAGTTCTACTACTACTATAATTATAGGATCATCCCATACAAATTCACTTCCAGTTAGGCAGGATAATCCGGCGCCCCCCCTTCTCTCCAATTCTCATTTTCTTTAGGGTCGTCAGTTCCCAGAGCTTGAGGATCTGGAGATAGACCTCTATGCTCGAATCCGTCTCTTAGAAGCACTACAAATCGACCAATTACCTCCTCAACTTAACGCTGGGGGATACGAAGAGTTAGTGAGAAGCTTTTTAAATGAAACCCGAACNATCTGGATATAGACCTCTATGCTCAAATCTGTCCCTTAGAAGCACACCTAATCGACCAATTACTTCCTCAACTTAACGTTGAGGATACGAAGAGTTAGTGAGAAGCTTTTTAAATGAAACCCGAACTCCGATTGAATTTCTATCAGCGGTAAATAATGAGTTGTTCGATATCAAAATATTATAGAGAAAAGCGAATCTTCAGGATCAACTTTTTAATCTCTTTCTCAATGAATTAGACAACGAATTTCTTCCGATTTTACCCGAATCCCCTTTTAGGGAACAAGGCTTAAGGCCAAAAATCCTAAAGTATATAATTCTACAATTAGACAGAGCCGGTTGACCGATCCGCATCCCCGCGATCCTGTAATGAAGACAGTACTCGAAGAATATCTTCGAAGAATGCTACTTCAATTATGGTAGAAAGGGCAAAATAGCCCAGTCTATCATGACTTTCTCCGCTATTTACGGAATGGGGGAAACTAGGTGAGGGGTCAACCTTCTGTCTGATTCAATCTGATGCTTTCAAATCCGCTTAAAGAGTACTTTGGTGTCACTTAGTATAGGGAAGTGTCCCTTTTTGTTGTCTTCGTCCATCTTTTTTTCTCCCATGCTTTCCGTTGGTCAACAACCAACCAAAGTGCTCTATACTTCTTCACTACTCGTACAGGCTTGACGGAGTTAAGCTGTATTGAGGGAATCGTTTTGTCTCAATCAATCAAGAATGCCTCAACTGGATAAATTCACTTATTTCACACNTCAATTATGGTAGAAAGGGCAAAATAGCCCAGTCTATCATGACTTTCTCCGCTATTTACGGAATGGGGGAAACTAGGTGAGGGGTCAACCTTCTGTCTGATTCAATCTGATGCTTTCAAATCCGCTTAAAGAGTACTTTGGTGTCACTTATAATAGGGAAGTGTCCCTTTTTGTTTTCTTCGTACATCTTTTTTTATCCCGTGCTTTCCGTGGGTCAACAACCAACCAAAGTGCTCTATACTTCTTCACTACTCGTACAGGATTGACGGAGTTAAGCTGTATTGAGGGAATTATTTTATCTCAATCAATCAAGAATGTTATATATTTTAGGAGCTAGATTAGTTGGCGATGAAAAAGTAAGAATTGCCTCAACCAAAATTGATGGAATTGGACCTAAAAAGGTTGTTCAGGTTTGTTATCGATTAGGTATCAGTGGAAATATAAAGATAAAAGAATTAACTAAGTATCAAATCGAACAAATTGAACAAATGATAGGTCAAGATCATGTTGTTTATTGGGAATTGAAGAGGGGAGAACGAGCATACATCGAACGATTAATTTCAATTTCTTGTTATCGTGGAATTCGTCATCAAGATGGATCGCCCTTACACGGTCAACGAACTCATACTAATGCTAGGACTTGTTGCAAGCTAATTCGAAAATGAAAGAAGTCTATCGAAAGCCTTTTGTACTTGTCTGATAAATCACACTGATATCTTCAATAGTTCACAAAATATTTGTAAATGATCGTGATAGCTCTTCAAATCCTATTCAGTCTGATTAGATATGTCACTGAAACAAAGTGATTCCATTCTATCTCTGTTTGCTTTTCGGATTCCGAGGATGAGTCAGCCGATCCTAATATCATTTATGAGGAGCCGAACGACGAAGACTCCTCCTCAGATAAAGATGTCTCCGACGCTACTCTCCCGGTAAGAACAACGTTTTCTATTGTGATGTTTTTGGCGAGATCGGTCAGGGGGGACAGAAGAGAGATGCTTTCTATCACTCAAAAGCATATATCGTCCCACATGCTCCCATGGTTTTCTTATCGAGGAATAGAAAGGAAGGACCCGGGGCCAGAGCAAGTTGGGTTAGGGTATAGAGCCATAAGCGCGGTGGGGGTGACAGAGGACATGCTCGTACGGTTCATAGAAGGATATGAAAAAGTACTTATTTGTAGGGAACTTTCACTCCTCTATATTCGAAATATGCCTCTCTAGGAGAGTTACGATATGCAGCTCAAATTGTCCCTTATGAAATCTATATTGTTCTTATTCTTATTGTGCACCTTGTGAGCGCGTTTGGATCCGCGAAGGCAATGTTCCCCTAACCCAACCCGGGAACGGACCAGAGGGAACCGTAGCATGGGGAATGTCCGCGTCTCGTCACAAGGCTCATTTTGAGTTGTGGGTAATAAGGCAGGCAACTTTATCTGATCAAGGGCCGGGGCACAAGGGTCCTAGTACTATCCAGGTGAGAAGAACCCCGAAGGTGACTGCAATGAGCAGAAATCTCACTCACGGGCCTAAACGACGAGCAAACACTCAAACATGAGAGCAAGGGATCACCCAACGAATGGATGAGCTCAAAGGGGGGAGGGAGACAAGAACCATGCTTTCAGAGACCTAACCCAAACCGGTCCGAATCTTATCTACACTGCGAGGATAACTAACTAAGTCGTGCCATAAGGGGCCATTCTCCAAACGGGACGGGGACAAACCTTTATGTTGTTTAAGTAGGTTGGGAGACAGATCGGCCATAAGAATACTCCAGGATATAAACCAGGGCAACAAAAGTGGAGCATATGACAATACAGCTCATTTTCATTTCGTGGAAGTCCCCGGCAGAGGAAAGGGCTGTAGCTGATGGCACGTTCTACTTCTTATGATGAGAGGGGCGTCAAAATCCTTTCTATTGGTTCTTGCGTGGCAGCTGGTATAGATGATGAAAGGCGGTTCGCTTTTTCGGGACCTATTCTCTTAAGAGGCGGCAAAGCGAAATAGGAAAGGGGCCGAGCTGACTGATGAGTGCCTTTTTGCCTTTATTTAAAAGGCTCTCATATGGAGCTAACATGGATGGCTACATACAAGTATAGCCAATTCAAGAAGAGATGGGAGAGCCGTTCAGAGGCCATAGCAGGACTACCATAGGAAAGCTGGCCCCTGCTAGCTAACATAGAAAGAGATTCCCGGATAGCAGTAGTCTCTATGTGAATCTCTTCCCGATCGGCCAGGTCGAATCGGGGCACCGCTTAGGATGGAAATGGCTCAGCCCACATGCATCATTTGATGAAAGAACTCCAGTTGCCTCCGCTGATTGGTTTGTCAACCACACTTTCTCTCCGTCAAAACAATGCTCTGAACATGAAAGTGTGCAGTTCCGCCCCCATTCTCCTAGGTTGAGTCATCGGTAGCACCTCGGAAAGCACGGACGAGCCACATGTAGGGAAACTTGCACGTGTGGTTCTGGCCGGGGACCTCGGTATACTGTACTAATATGTGTAGGTTCCCGTAATTTGAGTGAGATTGTCATGGCGCAAAAGCAGATATGGTCTAATATTCCCATGTTCCTTGTATTGGTTATGTTCTTTATATCTCGTCTAGCACAAGCTAATCGAGCTCCATTTGATCTCCCAGAAGTGGAAGCTGAATCAGTTGCAGACTATAATGTAGAATATGCGGGGGATGCGATCCTTAATAGTTCAACTGTTGCTTGAAGCCAATGTCTCGGGGTCTCGAGGACTCATTCTGACTGAAACAAGGGGCAGGACTTTACCAACTTCGAAATATTATATGTTAGGGAAGCCAAAAAAGTGAGCGCCTAACGCGAAAGGTTGCTTTACTAAGTAAGATAAGGCAAAAGGCAAGGGCACAACAGCTGCACAAAGTTGCTTCTTAGCGCATTCGTTTTCCTGCTCGTTAGCACTTGACTAATAAGATAGAAATAGCCTTTCTTGCTTATTTATTAAAGTTTCGCTTTGTGATAGGAGTAGGTGTTTGCTAGGGCAGGGCACTTTTCATTCTTAATTCGAAACTAACAAATGTCGGGTCGGGGATTTCTGCCTTGTTATCAAAAAGGGAGTTCTGTAAAGCAAACTCTCTCCTTGGAAGAGCACGGTCTTAGTCAAGTAGAACTGTGTTGCGCTGCTTGATGCTCTGATAGAAAACAAATCAGTGGGGCCATGCCGGTATGACTGAATATGTGTTAGAAAGGTCAATCCCTCCCCTACAACACAAAAAATACAGGGCCGAACTTCTAAACTGCCCGCTTCCATAGAACAATATCGTGGCAACGTAGACCTAAGTGGTCATATTGGATCTTTTGGGAACCATCACAAGTACGGTCGGCCTATAAATGTTTGAACGAAAATGTCGTGTCTTCCAGCGGAGCCTAGAAGAAGGTGACTCACGTAGACAACTGACTCATTTTCAATAGACAAGAATAGCCAAACCAACCCAACTGACTGGTCAATCTCAGAGATCTTATTGGCCGGCAAACCGGAGTCAGACGACCACAGTCCCGAATTAAAGAAATCAGTGAATGCAATAAGGTGATAAAAAAAGACCTAGGAACGAGCAAGGAGGATTGGTTTTCATCTGTGAAACCTAGCAGTCAGAACGTCCACCGTCACTGTAGTGGTGAATAGTGCGCAAACAGTGATTTTGCTATTGTTTCATTTCAGAAACAGTGGAAATTATTGTTGTTACAGTGCTAAAATGAATTAGAGCACTATTCTATGCGACATATTCTGGCGATTTGCGCTTCCATGGCCTCGATGGCCGGCGACCAACCATCTTTTCTGGCTGGTCAGCCATCCCCTAGCATCGCCCCATCGAATACTACCACAAACAACATCCTTTTAGATTTCTCGAAAATCTTGAAACCTTCAATAGTGAACAATGCCACATATGAATGAGTATGTACTATCCAACCAATTCCATTGCGTCGTGCTAGTTTACTAAATGGACAGCCTATCATGAAGTTTACTGAAGCAGAGGTTGAGCGAATGAATTTACTCGAAGGTCTGCAATATGCAGTAGTTTGCAAATTTTCTTACGGATGGCCGGAGCTTAATGAAATACGTCGAATTGTCCCACTTCAATGTGGAATTAATGGCTAGTGTAGCATTAGATATCTTCGCGACAGACATGTATTAATACGATTGACATTATGGCAAGACTTTATTTATTTTACATCCAAAAGTGTATACTACATTAAGGATAAGGCAGGGAACAAATTTCAGTTGAGGACGTTGATCTATGACGCAAAATTTAAGGCCGGGGAGGAAACACCAAAGGTAATGGTGTGGATTTCGTTCCAAATCTGTTACACACATTTTTCGCCAAGGAGTGCCTATTTTCTTTGACGCCAGCTATAGGTGAGCCTCTTCACCTTGACATGGCTACTATTAATAAAATGAGGCCTAGTTGTGCACGTGTGAAAGTGCTCGTTGATTTATTAGCTGACCTCCCAAAAAAGGTACCTATGTATATTGAAAATGAGACGACTAGAGAGATAATGATGGAATGGGTTACTATAAAGTACAACTATTTGCCTAAGTATTGTAAAGAATGTAAATTACTAGGGCATGACATGATAGAATGTTGGAGGGGAGGGAAGTAAAGAAAAGGGAAAGGAATCTGCTCCTCTAATGATTCTTTCTAGTGGCAAGGTTGTGAGAAATGTAGGTCCTCAATGGAAAGAAGTAAGGGGCAATCAAGGCAAAGGCAAGGAGAAACAAGTTGATATTGTGGCTAAGACTGGACAAGAAATTGTGCCAGTGTTCAAACAGCCAATCAATTTGCAATTTTAGAGGTGGATAACAGTGAAGCTAATGAAAATAATCAGTTGGCATTGGTGGAGGAGAATTCTGGTCAAAGAGGCAGTTCTATTCCCAAGGAAACTGCAGCCTTAAATCATGCAGCACCAGCATTTAAACCAAAGTCTCCAGTTATTGACAAGCAAAATAAAGGTGCCAATGAGAATGCAAATGCAACAACGAAATGTCTTAATTCAATAGCTCCAAACAACAATCCAAGCCCAGCTACAATCAGTAATAGAAAGGGTGAAGAGGAAAGAAACAAGGAGAAAAGGGTATTGGATCAGCAAAATAACAAACCAACTGCCCAATGGGTTCAAAGAACATTCAATGGGAATATAGTTGCAACAATACTTGATGTCAAAATGTACCTACTCAAGACACTAGAGTTGAAAAAGATTTAGCAAAAAACATTGAATAAGATCAAGTGGATGATACTGACTTTGAAATATTTCAAAGCAATGAGAAGGTTAATTAGAATTGTGGCAATCTATGGGTTGGTCAGACAGAGGAAGACTCGGAGGAGGGAGAAATTCCCGATGAAATGCAAAGTGAAGAGGAACTAGGAGGTGATGCAATTGATGAAGAAGAACAAAGTGTGAATGGGACTGTCAATGCAAAGCAGAATGCTGAGGAACAAAGTTTAGTCCAGTCCAAAGAACTGAACTCTAACAAGGTTGATCAAATTAATCCTGAAGGAAATAAGGCAGAATCAATAAATGATAAAGGAGAAGATATCAACGTTATTAATCCTGGTGGAACAGGACACGGTGGTATAGTTGATACTGCTGCTATTAAATCGAAAGGCAGTGCAAGAATTTCAAAAATGACAGATACTCATGTGAAAGCTAATGCTGATAGTACTGTTCCATTGAAGCTAGTGCAGATTCAGAATAAGGAAATTCATGGGGAGCAGGCAGTGTCTGTTAATCAGAAACATAATGAAGTGGTGGCTGCAGAAGGTACAAAAGAGTTAGAGGTTCAAAATGATCATGCAAACAATGACTTGGATGAAGAATCTTCTGTGCAAAATTTTCTTAATGTTGCTAGGCAAGGGGATCTCTTACCTAGGCACATTGAGAAGGTGAAATCAGCTACTAAAGGTAGAAAGAAGCAACCTAAGGAGACCTTCATTGTTCCAACTAGTGGATTACAAACGAGGAGAACTCTGACTAAATCTAAAAATCAATAATGGATGCAATCATATGGAATGTCAGATCAGTAAACACTATGCAAGCCTTTGAGAGGCTGATCACAATGAACAGGCAGAAACATTTTGAATTTATAGGGATCTTAGAACCTATGCAACAGTCTAGCAAAATGGAGAGATACAGAAGAAGAATTGGTTTGGCTCAAGCTGTGGTGAATGTGTCAAACAAAATATGGGCCTTTATTGATGAGGTGTTTGAAGTTACAGTCTTGTATAATATGATGCAACAGTTAACTTTAAGACTATTTCACACAGAAACTCATGTGGAACTTATACTCACATTAGTCTATGCAAAATGTGATATAATAGAGAGAATTGAATTGTGAGATTCTCTTTATGCGATGGCTAGAGATATGACAACCTCATGGCTCGTGGGAGGTGATTTTAATGTCATATGGGACGAGGAAGAGAAATTTGGTGGCTTGCCAGCTTCCTTAAATGAGGTGGATGACTTTAGGCACTGCAGCAACACATTTAACTTGACAGATTTGGGCTTTAAGGGGAGTATTTTTACATGGTGGAATGGAAGATCAGAGGAGGATTGAATATTCAAAAAGCTTGATCGATGCTTAGGTAACATGGAGTTGCAACAGACTCTCCCTGGCTTGGAGGTGACTCACCTATCCAAAATAGGTTCTGACCACAGTGTAATGTTGTTGAAATGTGATATTAAAGCTGCACCTATTAAGAAATCCTTCAGATTTCTTAATTTCTGGGTAAAGCATACCTCATTCAAAGATGTGGTGAGGGAGAACTGGAATACAGACTTCAGTGCTAATCCATTTGTACTCTTCAATTATGAACTAAAGAAGCTCAAGAAGGCACTGTTCAGCTGGAGTAGAGCTACGTATGGTGATATTTTTCAGAAAACTACAAGTTTGGAAGAAGTGGTGCTAGTTCACAAAAAACAATTTGAAGCCAATCCAACTCAAATGAATAGAGCAAGGCTACACAAGGTACAAGCTGAAATGATAAAATATCTAGCACTGAAATTGGAATTTAGAGACAAAAGTCTGGCATGGCTTGGTTCAAAGATGGGGATAGAAATACTAAATTATTTCATGCTCAAGTTAATGGTCGAAGGAAACGATTGAAGATCCAAAGAATTCAGAACAGACAGGGGAATTGGATTGAAGAGGATGATCAAATAGCAGAAGAATCAGTGAACTTTTTTAAAGATCAATTCTGTGAGACTGTTGTTCCAAAAGATTTTGGCATTATCGATCATGTTCCATGCTTGGTTGATAGGGTACAAAATGAAAAACTGGTCAGTTTACCTTACTAGAGAAGAGGTGAAGAAAGCAGTGTTTGGATTAAATGGAGATTCTGCAGGAGGTCCAGATGGTTTCATAGGAGCATTCTATCACTCATGCTGGGACATAATTGGAGAGGATATATATGAAATGGTATTGGCATTCTTTAGTGGTCAACAATTACCAAAGTGTGTCACTCACACAAACCTTATGCTACTGCCAAAAAAGAAAAGGTCAGTACCTTTTCTGATATGAGACCTATCGGCTTAAGTAATTTTATCAACAAGATCTTTTCGAGGGTGATTCATGAAAGGTTGGTGGATTTACTTCCTAGCTTGATCTCAGAAGAACATGCTGGATTTGTGAAAGGGAGAAGTATAGTGGAAAATATGTTGTTAACAGAGGAGATCATCACTAATATAAGGCTTCAAACGAAGGTTGGTCCTAATGTTGTCATTAAGCTAGACATGACAAAGGCATATGATAGATTGTCATGGTTGTTCTTGACTAAAATGCTAAGAAAGCTGGGATTTTCAAAGATGTTCATAGTGATAATCTATGATATTGTAGGAAATAACTGGTATTATGTGCTTTTAAATAGACAACCATATGTTTTTTTCAAATCATCGAGGGGTGTTAAACAAGAGATCCACTTTCTTCTACATTGTTCATATTAGCTGCTGAAGCCCTATCGAGGGGATTAAATGCATTGCACTTGAATCTGTACTTTTGTTGTTTTGGTATGCCTAAATGGAGTCCAAAGATATCCCACCTTGCTTATGCTGACGACACAATAATTTTCTCATCCTCTGATGCAACTTCTTTAAGGATGATAATGGAGGTTTTACACTCATACGAGATTCCATCTGGGCAGCTTGTAAACAAAACCAAATCTATTTTATATATGCATCACTTGTCTGACTTAGAGGTGGTTGAAAAAGTTGAGACAGTCACTGGTATTGGAAGGCAGGATTTTACATTTATATACCTTGTTTGTTCCATCTTTTATGCTCGAAGGAAAATGAACTACTATCAAGGAATGATGTCTAAGATTCTTGACAAGCTGCAGAGTTGGAAAGGTAAGCTCCTCTCTATTGGTGGAAGGGCAGTTTTGATAGCTAATGTACTAAAGAGTATGCCAATTCATCTACTGTCTGTTGTCAATCCTCCCAACTATGTGATCAATAAACTTCACAAGATATTTGCCAAATTCTTCAGGAGCAGTTCTGTAGGTGGTAGTAGAAGACACTGGGCATCATGGAATACATTGTGCATGCCATATGAAGAAGGAGGGATTGGATCTAGGCCACTACATGATGTGTCAAAGGCACTCTTCTGTGAACTATGGTGGAATTTCAGAACCAAGCCTAGCTTATGGGGTTCTTTTGTAAGTCAGAAATACTGTAAGAAACTCAATGCAGTAATAGTTCCATGGAGAGATGGATCACACATGTGGAGGAAAATGTTGGAATGCAGCGACATTATAGAGCATCAAATCATTTGGAAGTCTAAAATGGGGTCAGCACTGTTTTGGTATGATAACTGGACTGGGTTGGGAGCTTTGTATTTCCTAGTTCCACCAGATTTTGGTATTGATGAGAGTATACAAAATGTGTTTGAGGTGGTTGAAAATGGTGCGTAGAATATTAATCGATTACTAGAGTTACTGCCAGAAGAATTGGTATTGCATATTGTGGAAAAAGTTACTCCTCTAGTTCATCAAAATGTTCTAGAAGTCCCATATTGGATGCTTGAAATAAGAGGGCATTTCAGTGCAAAATCAGCTTGGGAAGTTCTTCGAAGAAGGGATTATCCCGGGGTGGCTTATAAAATGATATGGGTGAAAGGACTTCCATTTAAAATTTTATTCTTTGTGTGGAAGGTATGGAACCCAGATTACCACTTGATAACTTCATGGGGAGACTGGGGTACTTCATGCCTTCGAACTGCTTGTGTTGTGCAGATCCTTCGCAAGAATCATTGGTGCATGTGTTTTTCACATCCAAGGCTGCCTATACAGTGTGGAAATATTTGTTTGGTAGAGCAGGTATTGTTGTGGATGGATTGACCTTGCATCAAGCAATAACCAAGTGTTAGACTGCACAAGTATTGCCAAGAATCAAGCCAATTATGCAGGCTTTACCATCTTGTATTGTATGGGAGTTATGGAAGAGAAGAAATAGTTTAAAATATGGAGAGATTGTATTTGTTATCAGGGTGATATACCAAGTATCAAAAAGACTTCAAGCACTTGTTCAAATGAGGAGGCCAGGTCTGAGAGTACCTCAAAAGTGGCAAGAGTTATTGCACATGTTAGAGAACTATACTCCAAGGTTGAAGTTTGATAAGGTTAAATGGGAACTACCTATGGAGGGTGCATAAAAGTTAATACTGATGGTGCCTCGAGAGGTAATCCAGGGAGAAGCTCGATTGGTTTTTGTGTGATGGATGAGAAAGGTGATCAAATATATGCTGCTGGGAGGGAGATTGCAGAAGGATCAAATAATGAAGCAGAGGCGGTAGCTATTCTGGAGGCCTTGAGGCTGTGTAAAGCACAGAATCATGCACAAATCTGGCTCCAAACTGATTCACTCTTCATGAAGAACATAGTTGAGGGAAGCTGGAAGCCATCATGGTATATTAATTAATGTGTGGAGGATATTAGGAGGTTGATGGAAAAAGTTGAAATAAGGGTGACACATATATTTAGCGAGGGGAATAAATTGGCAAATCATCTAGCTAACTATGCTCTTGATGTTGGAGAGATAGAGTGCTATGACTTTTGGGACTTAGACTCACAAGGCAGGATGCTAGTAAATGAGGACAAGATGCAATGCCGATGTATAAGAGTAAGAGTTGCAAGGAACTAGTGTGTGAAGAGGGGAGAACAGATGGGAGTGAATCTGGAATCATCTCAGCAATTTACCATGCTCCAATCTGATGTGAGGAGAGCATGGTGATACCTTTTTTTCACTAACTTTGTTTTATTTTTTGTAGGAATAGTCATTAGTTCTATGTTCTATCTTTCAAGGAACTCCCAGATGGTGGTATTAGTACCTAGTACTCATTCCACTGGGAGAGAACTGAGAATAGGATCAAGCATAGACAAGTAGAGGTGCAAGCTGTTGGACATTCTGCTACAGAAAAAACTCACACGAGGCAGCCACTTTAGGAAGCTTTTTCAAACAAGAACTGGGGTGTTATGGACTGAATTTGAACTTCAAAATGACACTCTAGTGATACAAAAAGGAAGCTATACATCAATACTCACAGATAGCTTACTTAAAACACGCACAAATTCCTATGAAATAGGCAGCATTCAGTTCTGGTACATAGTGAGGACTCTATGTGTGTGTGTGTACAATGATGGGTCGATGATCAAAATGACATATATGAAGAATGGGAAAACTAAAGATACAGGGAGCAAGTCAAAGGACAAGAAGGAATACATTGGTTATGAGAAGAATAAGTGAGTCATCTCTCATGATCAAATCCTAAGGGAGGAAACATTGTTTTCTTTTTTGCAGGAAACGTTATTGTAGCTATGCCTTATTCATTGAGGAACCTTATAATGGTGGTATTAGGACTTTGTACTCAGCCCATTGAAGTGGAATTCTGGATAAGCAAAAGCATAGCAGCAACTAAAGGAAGGGGCATTTACGCTGCCCAGTGTTACTACAGGAAAGCCCATTCAAGCAGCTGGTTTTGGCAACGGTTTTTGGGTAAAATGGTTAGATGTGTAATATCAATACAACATTATTATTTTACATCCCAATTGTCAAACCATGAAAATACTTCAGGGGAAAACATAAACAATACACACGAAAATGAGCTCAAAACAGCATCTGCGAGTAGGCATGGAAAGAACAATCAACATGACAATCTTGGATTCACAACTTGGTAAGAACAAATATAAATTGAGAGGAACCTTCAATGCGACAAAATACTAGGACAACTCATGAACACATCAAGGCAAGGACATCAAGTACAGGTGAGGAGAAAAATAGTGTAACACTAATATCAAGGACATCAAGTATATGTGAGGAGCAAAATAGTGTAAATGCATATCTCAGGACAACGTTTTTCAAGTGCAACATGGATTACTGGAGATTATGCAATCGCTACTAGGAGATTACGTTGGATAATTTGAGTGCTAGAGCACTAGGAATGCAATCACAACAGCAGCATAATGGAGATCTTAGTAACTACAGGAGGACAGTGTTATTTATGCAAGAAATAAGGGCTATTTAGGTAATCAAAGCAGCTGGATTGAAGATTCAATGGAAAAGGGCAATATGTGCAATCACCGGATCCTAATTATAATGGGCTATTCGTGCAATCAGTGTAACTGGTCCGTGCAAATTATATGAGCATTTTCGAACTCTATAGGCTAGTTTTATACAATTATTAGACATGTTATTTCCTTTTATTAGCATATCATGGTCTAATATCAAGTTTGGGTATCTCGTGCCCAAATTTGATAATAGGACTAATGTAGTAGTCACCTCTTACTGTCTTAAAAAAAAAGGAGGATTTGTTTCCCCATCTTAAAGTACCGAACATTTTAGGGGTCTAGCTCGCTGATATAAAAAAGCAGAAGATTCAATCTAGTCCCAAGCGTCCCTTGATTGCATCCTAAGTTAGAGAGAGGGGCTAAGCCTACTACACGCTATGGGAACATCCTTTTTTGTCCGCTTTACGCTATGCTATATAGATGGGATACCCTGTGAAATAAAACATCATATGTAAGTAAGTAGCATCTAGAATAGATTCCAGAGCAGCTAAGAAATAAAATCGAGTAGCTTGCGGGTCGATCGTCATTGCACACTAGCTGGTCAGTGGGGGTAAGAGAGTGTTCCGTTGGTGTTCTCAGTCTCAGTGCGACCTTGCTTGGTCAACAAGGGGATCAAAATGAGCGAGTTCTCGTCCCATACTCAAGTCTGACTTCGATCATCGTCTCCCGTCTGCGCAAGATGGATTTGGCTTCGGTGATTCACCATTTGAAAGACGAGAGAACACTATCGGCACAGAACCAACAAAGTCCGGTTCTGTTTCAACCGTAGGTATTAGTGAATGAATAAAGAAAGTAGGTATATGTGAATAAATTCATTAAGTCTTAATGCCAATGTCGGCCAATAGGCTTAAAAACATAAAGAAAATGGAAATGAATGTTGGAGTCTCCTTACTTCTCAGCCCTAAGCTAAGTCTTCCTCAATGACCGATCACTTTTCAGCATATTCCGGTAAAGCCTTAAAGGCAAGGAAAGCTTTCAAGCTAATAAGCTACTTAAGAAAGAAACTAAAGAAAGAAAAGAATTGAAAAGACAGAAAGGAAAGAGTATAAAGAGAGATACGGAAAGGTTGAAAAGCAGGGGATAGGACAGTAATAGGATGGCATTTCCCGTATGAATGGATTAGGTATAGGTGGAAGGAGATGAAAGCTGGCGCATAAGTAATGTAATGATGGCTAAGGGCTTTCTTTTTACCGGTTTGAAAGGAAGAGTGTGCCATGGTGAAATGCAAGACAGAACAGAAAGCAAGGAAGGTGAAACGGTGTTGGCAAAATCCAATACAGAATGTCCCGAGGGGGCATTGTTGAATAAATTTACTTCGGTTTGATTTCCTGAAACACNATCTGCGCAAGATGGATTTGTCTTCATGGATTCACCATTTGAAAGACGAGAGAACACTATCTGCACAAAACCAACAAAATCTTGTTATGTTTCAACCGTAGGTATTAGTGAATGAATAAAGAAAGTAGGTATTTGTGAATAAATTCATTAAGTCTTAATGCCAATATCGGCCAATAGGCTTACAAACAAAAAGAAAATGGAAATGAATGTTGGAGTCTCCTTACTTCTCAGCCCTAAGCTAAGTCTTCCTCAATGACCGATCACTTTTCAGCATATTCCGGTAAAGCCTTAAAGGCAAGGAAAGCTTTCAAGCTAATAAGCTACTTAAGAAAGAAACTAAAGAAAGAAAAGAATTGAAAAGACAGAAAGGAAAGAGTATAAAGAGAGATACGGAAAGGTTGAAAAGCAGGGGATAGGACAGTAATAGGATGGCATTTCCCGTATGAATNACATATTCCGGTAAAGCCTTAAAGTCAAGGAAAGCTTTCAAGCTAATAAGCTACTTAAGAAAGAAACTAAAGAAAGAAAAGTACTGAAAAGACATAAAAGAAAAAGTATAAAGAGAGATACGGAAAGGTTGAAAAGCAGGGGATATGACAGTAATAGGATGGCATTTCCCGTATGAATGAATTAGGTATAGGTGGAAGGAGATGAAAGCTGGCGCATAAGTAATAAATGATGGCTAAGGGCTTTCTTTTTGCCGGTTTGAAAGGAAAAGTGTGCCATGGTGAAATGCAAGACATAACAGAAAGTAAGGAAGGTGAAATGGTGTTGGCAAAATCAAATACAGAATGTCCCGAAGGGGCATTGTTGAATGAATTGACTTTGGTTTGATTTCCTGAAACACAAGCGGATCAAAACAATAGAACTAATAATAGAATAAATAGAGAATAAAGAAAATATTTGAGGACTCGGGAAACAAGAATAAGCCTCTCTAAGGGAAGAAGATTGTCACGTCCCTTCAGGTTGGGGCGTGAAGGGACGTGGCCGGCACCCGGTACCATACTCGGCCCGAGCGTACCACTC
>AWOL01S0101523.1:0-10679 GCA_000715115.1 Nicotiana otophora
CAATCATGCTTCTACGCTCAGGGTACCGCTCTTGCGAACACGCAGATGCGCCCAAGACCCCGCATCTACGACCTTCTCGCCTACCAGTCCATATTCTCTTGTGCGATAAATTTTCCGCATCTGCGAACACTGATCCAAAGCCACTCTTCCGCTTTCGCGCCCCCCTGTGCTATTTTTGTGGCTCCGCACCTATGCCCATAGTTCTGCAGGTGCGATCACACCAGGTATCCAATATCTCGG
The DNA here is from genome assembly GCA_000715115.1 of Nicotiana otophora. Taxonomy (NCBI): domain Eukaryota; kingdom Viridiplantae; phylum Streptophyta; class Magnoliopsida; order Solanales; family Solanaceae; genus Nicotiana; species Nicotiana otophora. Next base: position 241 of record AWOL01S0101523.1, read on the forward strand.
CAATGCCAACATGATCTGAAATGGTCTGAATCAATCTGAAATACACCCGGGCCCCTCCCGACCCCGTCCGAACATACCAATAATTCCAAAAACATAATACTGACCTACTCGAGGCCTAAACTTACATACAACATCAAAACCATGAATCGCACCTCAAATAAAACTTAATGAACAATTGAATTTCCAACTTTCAAAACTCATGCCGAAACATACCAAATCAACTTGGAATGAATTCAAATTATTCACACAAGTTACAAATTACATAACAAGCCTATTCCAACTCCCAAGACAATAATCTAAATCTGATATCATCAAAGTCAACTCCTGGTAAAACCTATGAACTTTTCAAACCTTCAAATTACCAACTTTTGCCAGTTAGCGCCAAAACCTTGTAGAAATATCCAAATGCTAATCAGGGCATATGCACAAGTCCAAAATCACCATCCGGACATAACAAAACCATCGAAACTCTGATCTGAGATCAAATACATAAAAGTAAAACTTTGTCAACTCTTCCAATTTTAATATTCTAAAATGAGAATAATTCTTCCAAATCAATCTTGAATCACCCGAAAACTAAAAGCGTCGATACATGCAAGTCATAAAACATCATACGAAATTACTCAGGACCTCGAACCACCAAACGGAATGCAAATTCTCAAAGAAACCAGTCGGGTATTTACACAAGGCAGGCCAGTAAGGAGGACATGAGGCCAAGTTTAGGCCGCAACTTGGGCTTAGCAGATTCAGTTGTGTGAGTAGGTGATTTCAGGCTCTTATGCCCTATAGTTTCCCTAGGGGTGGCACTGATGGCTCAGTGAGTGGCAAGATAGCCATGTGATGAGTAGTATGTGATTGAGGGATATACTTGGATGGTTTGGATGTTACGAGAAGTATTCCATTGGTTCTGAAGGGCTATGGATGCTTGATTATCATCTCGGTGTATTTTATAGTCTTAAGACGTGGACGTGTTGGTGGATCTTTAAGTTATTCATTTGCGGAATGAAGTGGAATCTTATATCTTGCTTACGCGTGTAGGTTCGGGAAGCTTAATTGATTGCTTCGTGGTTGTTACCCTGGTAGTCCTAAGGTTGTACGATTCTTATAAGGTTTCTATGAAGAGTTTCCCTTCTATTTTGTGGAATGCATGTGCTACCTTTTAAGTTCGGATCGCTTGAGAAGGTTGGCAAGACCGACACAAGGATGAATGAACATTGGCATATAATTTAGAATGTGTGTGATTGGTGTTGTATGGGATTAAGAGAAATTAAGTTAAATAACAATGCGAGACCATGGCAGTTACAAAGGAGGAGTACAATGGATTATCGAATGATGTGTTCTGTGGCTTCGATCCAGGTAGGGGAGTCTACTATTGACAATTGCAAAGCATGATCATGTGTTATATTAGTTCCTGGACTAAGGGACACTTGTGAATTAGTTATGACTCGAAGATGAGGACTTTGTGGATCATTCGAGCCAGAGATTTGCTTGATACATGATTATATGCTTTATTGGTATATGAAGGTTGTGGAATTATAAAGGTTTGATATTTGTTGTAGAGAGGGTGTGCAAGGAGAAAGGATTTGCTTGGTTCTTAAGGATGAGGTTGATTCTTAAAGTATTTCTATGCCAATGGAGCACAAGTCGCTCAATGCGTGTTGTCTATGCATCGATATTAGAGTAAAGTGGAAGACTTTCGAGTGAGTTCAAGATGCATATGTGGTATCTAAGGATTCAGATTTGTGTGTGGCTAAGATCTAAGATTTTCATTGGATGGTGTGGCGACTTATAGTATTTCTATATCATTATTGATTCAATATGGCAATATTAGAGAGATGAAAGTAGCAGCTTCAGATTAATTGAAGCTCTCTTTAGGCGAGCATTTCGGCTTGAGTTACTTAGGGTTTGCACGGCCTGCAAGACTTGGTTAATTTAGAGTGATTTACTTATGATGGCTTGGTTATGTAAGAATGGGTTTCGAAGAGTTCATGATGGTTTTAACCATTACTCAAGGCTGATGTTTCCTATGGGTATGAGCAGTTTGTTATATATTGTGATTCTCTCATGAATTGATTTATGTGGAAAGTTTTTGGTCGATAGAGTGATTATGTGGAAGACTATTCTACTTGGGGTTCAGAGTCGACAACATGGCTCTCATATTTGCATATCATTCATGGCATAATCGATGCAGTGAGTCGTGATGCATTAGGATTGAATGGACAAGGTTGTGTTTCAGTTTCGGAAGGAAGGGCAAAGGTTTTGGTCAGCATGAGAGATTTTAGATATTTAAAAGAATGTTGGCATTATCTTCTATTGCTTGAGAAGGGTGTGTGCTACAGAAGACGCATTGTATATTGACTTGCGAATATATGAGTGGTAATATAGAGATCGTAGGGGTGGTAACCGTTGATGTTTAGGTTTTTCTACTTGACGTAGAATATTTATGGGAGTATTCCTGATGAGGTAATTGTGTATGAGTGACATATTAGTCATTTAAGTGGGTGAGTAAGAGATCATGTATGGAGTTTCCTGTATCCTTGAGGTTTAGAGATTGGATGTTCTCAAAGGCAGACTATTCTTGTGGTTGCAGATTGTAAACGTTTGTTGGGACTGGACAACTGATTGTAGATGTTACGGGTAGGTCAATGTGGACCTTTGGAAGGATATTTACCTTTTTCGGAATGGTTTTAAATGGTTTGGACGCCTCTTGGAAAAAATAATGTGAATGTGTAATCCACATCTTATTGGATTTGCTTACTAATGCGCGTCATTTACTGTGGGTGTGTCATCTGGCAGAATAGATATTATTCATGCCCTAATTTACTTCATGAGTTTCTCTGGTATGCCATGATAGGTTGTAAGGTTACTTGATTAGTAACATACATGTTGTGGTCTTATTTAGGCCTTGTTGTGATATATGAGTGTCATGGTTCATGAGATGTTGAGTTTCTTATCGCACCTAGCTGTGCTTGCATTTTTTGTAGTGCATTATGCTATCCGTATTCCCATGGTTAAGTGCATGCACTTTGCGTGCTTGACGTTGATACACGTGTGTTTGTTGAGTATGAGAATTATGTCTCAATGATTATTCCCATGTGGATAGATATATTGGATTGGGTTGCACGCTTCAATGATATGATGCAGGATCGAGTTGCACGCTGCAAAGGTGGTATGTTCGGATACGACTCCATGTTCTTATCTCATGTGTTTTGTTTCTCCCTTTTTGGATGGTTTCATAGCGTTATGCTTTTGTGGTTGTATCTGCTGAACTTGTTGGATAGTTCTCTTATCTGGTTCTCTTTTCATTTTTGGTTATATTCGAGATGTTGCTTGTTTGGCACACGGATCATGTCGTATGAGGATAAGGTATTTTTTTAATAAAGGATGTCATTAGTTAGCTTATAATTTGACAATGGTCCTTGTCATGCGAGAGAACACCACGACTTATTGATTTGATGATTTGTTAAAGATTTCTACATGTATTTTCATCATTACACAACAAGCCTATTCCAACTCCCAGGACAACAATCTAAATCTGATATCATTAAAGTCAACTCCTGGTAAAACCTATGAACTTTCCAAACCTTTAAATTGCCAACTTTCGCCAATTATGGCCAAAACCTTGGAGCAACATCCAAATGCTAATCGGGGCATATGGCCAAGTCCAAAATACCATCCGGACATAACAAAACCATCAAAACTCTGATCTTAAATCAAATACATAAAAGTCAAAATTGGTTAACTCTTCCAATTGTAATTTTCTAACATGAGAATCATTCTTTCAAATCAATCTCGAATCACCCAAAAACCAAAAGCATCAATTCATGCAAGTCGTAAAACATCATACGAAATTACTCAGGACCTCGAACCACCGAACGGAATGTAAATTCTCAAAAACACCGGTCAGGTCATTACACAAGGAAGGCTAGTAAGGAGGATATGAGGCCATGTTTAGGCCACAACTTGGGCTTAGCAGATTCAGTTGTGTGAGTAGGTGATTTCAGGCTCTTATGCCTTGTAGTTTCCCTAAGGGTGGGACTGATGGCTCAGTGAGTGGCAAGATAGCCATGTGATGAGTAGTATGGGATTGAGGGATATACTTGGATGGTTTGTATGTTACGAGAAGGATTCAATTAGGTCTAAAGGGCTATGGATGCTTGATTATCATGTCGGTGTGTTTTATAGTCTTAAGACGTGGACGTGTTGGTGGATCTTTCAGTAATTCATTTGCGGAATGAAGTGGAATCTTATATCTTGCTTACGAGTGTAGGTTCGGGAAGATTAATTGACTGCTTCATGGTTGTGACCCTGGTAGGGTCATAGGAAAATTTCCATTTGAGTCTAAGAAGGTGGGTTATCTCCTGTGAGAAGGCCTAAGGTTGTATGATTCTTATAAGGTTTCTATGAAGAGTTTCCCTTCTATTTTGTGGAATGCATGTGCTACCTTTTACGTTCGGATTGCTTGAGAAGGTTGGAAAGACCGACACAAGGATGAATGAACATTGGCATATGATTTAGAATGTGTGTGATTGGTGTTGTATGAGATTAAGAGAAATTAATCTAAATAACAATGCGAGACCATGTCAGTTACAAAAGAGGAGTACAATGGGTTATCGAATGATGTGTTCTGTGGCTTTGATCCAGGCAGGGGAGTCTACTATCGATAATTGCACAACATGATCATGTGTTATTTTAGTTCCTGGACTAAGGGACACTTGTGAATTAGTAATGACTCTAAGATGAGGACTTTGTGGATCATTAGAGCCAGAGATTTGCTTGATACATGATGTAATATGCTTTATTGGTATATGAAGGTTGTGGAATTACAAAGGTTTGATATTCGTTGTAGAGAGGGTGTGCAAGGAGAAAAGATTTGCTTGGTTCTTAAGGCTGAGGTTGATTCTTAAAGTATTTCTATGCCAATGGAGCACAAGTCGCTCGACGCATGTTGTCTATGCATCGATATTAGAGTATAGTGGAGGACTCTCGAGTGGGTTCAAGATTCATATGTGGTATCTAAGGATTCAGATTTGTGTGTGGATAAGATCTAACATTTGCATTGTATGGTGTGGAGACTTGTAGTATTTCTATATCATTATTGATTCAATATTCCAATATTAGAGAGATAAAAGTAGCAGCTTCAGATTAATTGAAGCTCTCTTTAGGCGAGCATTTCGGCTTGAGTTACTTAGGGTTTGCACGGCCTGCAAGACTTGGTTAATTTAGAGTGATTCAGTTCTGATGGCTTGGTTATGTAAGAATGGGTTTCGAAGAGTTCATGATGGTTTTGTCCATCACTCAAGGCTGATGTTTCCTATGGGTATGAGCAGTTTGTTGTGTATTGTGATTCTCTCATGAATTGATTCATGTGGAAAGTTTTTGGTTGATAGAGAGATTATGTGGAAGACTATTCTACTTGGGGTTCAGAGTCAACAACATGGCTCTTATATTTTCATATCATTCATGGCATAATCGATGTAGTGAGTCGTGATGCATTAGGATTGAATGGACAAGGTTGTGTTTTAGTTTCGGAAGGAAGGGCAAAAGTTTTGGTCAGCATGAGAGATTTCAGATATTTAAGAGAATGTTGGCATTATCATCTATTGCCTGAGAAGGGTGTGTGCTGTAGAAAATGCATTGTATATTGACTTGCGCATATATGAGTGGTAATATAGAGATCGTAGGACTGGTAACCGTTGATGTTTAGGTTTTTTTACTTGACGTAGAATATTTATGGGAGTATTCCTGATGAGGTAATTATGTATGAGTGACATATTAGTCATTTAAGTGGGTGAGTAAGAGATCATGTATGGGGTGTCTTGTATCCTCGAGGTTTAGAGACTGGATATTCTCAAAGGCAGACTATTCTTTTGGTTGCAAATTGTAAAAGTTTGTTGGGGACTGGACAACTGATTGTAGGTGTTATGGGTATGTCAATGTGGACCTTTGGAAGGATATTTAACTTTTTCGGAATGGTTTAAAACTGTTTGGAGGACTCTTGGAAAAAATAATGTGAATGTGTAATCTACACGTGATTGGATTTTCTTACTCATGCGCATCATTTACTGTGGGTGTGTCATCGGGCAGAATAGATGTTATTCATGCCCCAATATACTTCATGAGTTTCTCTGGTATGCCATGATAGGTTGTAAGGTTACTTGATTATAAACATACATGTTGTGGTCCTATTTAGGCCTTGTTGTGATATATGTGTGTCATGGTGCATAAGATGTTGATTTTCTTATCACACCTAGTTGTGCTTGCATTTTTTGATGTGCCTGTCAGTCGAGCATCTTGTAGTAGGTGAGATAAGCTTATTGGAATTAGAATTTGTGCAACGGGATTGGGATAAGGTATTTTTTTAATAAAGGATGTCATTAGTTAGCTTATAATTTGACAATGGTCCTTGTCAGGCGAGAGAACACCACGACTTATTGATTTGATGATTTGTTATGGATTTCTACATGTTTTATCATCATTACACAACAAGCCTATTCCAACTCCCAGGACAACAATCTAAATCTGATATCATTAAAGTCAATTCCTGGTAAAACCAATGAACTTTCCAAACCTTCAAATTGCCAACTTTCGCCAGTTAGCGCCAAAACCTTGTAGAAACATCCAAATGCTAATCGGGGCATATGCCCAAGTCCAAAATACCATCCGGACATAACAAAACCATCAAAACTCTGATCCGAAATCAAATACATAAAAATCAAACTTTGTCAACTCTTCCAATTTTAATATTCTAAAATGAGAATCATTCTTCCAAATCAATCTCGAATCACCCGAAAACCAAAAGCGTTGATTCATGCAAGTCATAAAACATAATACGAAATTACGCAGGACCTCGAACCACCGAACGGAATGTAAATTCTCAAAGAAACCGGTCGAGTCATTACACAAGGCAGGCCAGTAAGGAGGACATGAGGCCATGTTTTGGCCACAACTTGGGCTTAGCAGATTCAGTTGTGTGAGTAGGTTAGGTGATTTCAGGCTCTTATGCCTTGTAGTTTCCCTAGGGGTGGGACTGAAGGCTCAGTGAGTGGCAAAATAGCCATGTGATGAGTAGTATGGGATTGAGGGATATACTTGGATGGTTTGTATGTTACGAGAAGGATTCCATTGGGTCTGAAGGGCTATGGATGCTTGATTATCATGTCGGTGTGTTTTATAGTCTTAAGACGTGGACGTGTTGGTGGATCTTTCAGTTATTCATTTGTGGAATGAAGTGGAATCTTATATCTTGCTTACGAGTGTAGGTTCGGGAAGATTAATTGATTGCTTCATGGTTGTGACCCTGGTAGGGTCATAGGAAAATTTCAATTTGAGTCTAAGAAGGTGGGTTATCTCCAGTGAGAAGGCCTAAGGTTGTACGATTATTATAAGGTTTCTATGAAGAGTTTCCCTTCTATTTTGTGGAATGCATGTGCTACCTTTTAAGTTTGGATCGCTTGACAAGGTTGGCAAGACCGACACAAGGATGAATGAACATTGGCATATGATTTAGAATGTGTGCGATTGGTGTTGTATGAGATTAAGAGAAAGTAAGCTAAATAACAATGCGAGACCATGGCAGTTACAAAGGAGGAGTACAATGGGTTATCGAATGATGTGTTCTGTGGCTTCGATCCAGGCAGGGGAGACTACTATCGACAATTGCAGAGCATGATCATGTGTTATATTAGTTCTTGGACTAAGGTACACTTGTGAATTAGTTATGACTCGAAGATACGGACTTTGTGGATCATTCGAGCCAGCGATTTGCTTGATACATGATGTAATATGCATTATTGGTATATGAAGGTTGTGGAATTACACAGGTTTGATATTCGTTGTAGAGAGGGCGTGCAAGGAGAATAGATTTGCTTGGTTCTTAAGGATGAGGTTGATTCTTAAAGTATTTCTATGACAATGGAGCACAAGTCGCTCGACGCGTGTTGTCTATGCATCGATATTAGAGTATAGTGGAAGCCTCTCGAGTGGGTTCAAGATTCATATGTGGTATCTAAGGATTCAAATTTTTGTGTGGCTAAGATATAAGATTTGCATTAGATGGTGTGGCGACTTGTAGTATTTCTATATAATTATTGATTCAATATTGCAATATTAGAGAGATGAAAGTAGCAGCTTCAGATTAAATGAAGCTCTCTTTAGGCGAGCATTTTGGCTTGTGTTACTTAGGGTTTGCACGGCCTGCAAGACTTGGTTAATTTAGAATGATTCAGTTTTGATGGCTTGGTTATGTGAGAATGTGTTTCAAAGAGTTCATGATGGTTTTGATCATCACTCAAGGCTGATGTTTCCTATGTGTATGAGCAGTTGGTTGTGTATTGTGATTCTCTCATGAATTGATTTATGTGGAAACCTTTTGGTCGATAGAGTGATTATGTTGAAGACTATTCTACTTGGGGTTCAGATTCGATAACATGGTTCTCATATTTTCATATCAATCATTGCATAATCGATGCAGTGAGTCGTGATGCATTAGGATTGAATGGACAAGGTTGTGTTTCAGTTTCGGAAGGAAGGGCAAAAGTTTTGGTAAGCATGAGAGATTGTAGGCCTCTTGGCAAAAATAATGTGAATGTGTAATCTACTCCTTATTGGATTTGCTTACTCATGCACATCATTTACTGTGGGTGTGTCATGGGGCAGAATAGATGTTATTCATGCCCTAATATACTTCATGAGTTTCTCTGGTATGCCATGATAGGTTGTAAGGTTACTTGATTATAAACATACATGTTGTGTTCCTATTTAGGCCTTGTTGTGATATATGTGTGTCATGGTTCATGAGATGTTGATTTTCTTATCGCACCTAGTCATGCTTGCATTTTTTGTAGTGTATCATGCTATCCGTATTCCCATGGTTAAGTGCATGCACTTTGCGTGCTTGACGTTGATACACGTGTGTTTGTTGAGTATGAGAATTATGTCTCAATGTTTATTCCCATGTGGATAGATATATTAGATTGGGTTGCACGCTGCAATGATATGATGCGGGATCGAGTTGCATGCTGCAAAGGTGGTATGTTCGGATACGACTCCGTGTTCTTATCTCATGTGTTTTGTTTCTCCCTTTTTGGATAGTTTCATAGCGTTATGCTTTTGTGGCTGTATCTGCTGAACTTGTTGGATAGTTCTCTTATCTGGTTCACTTTCCATCTTCGGTTATATTCGAGATGTTGCTTGTTTGGCACACGGATCACGTCATATGAGGTTCTAGATGGTATTTGATGTGCCTGTCCGTCGAGCATCTTGTAGTGGGTGAGATAAGCTTATTGGAATTGGAATTTGTGCAATGGGATTGGGATAAGGTATTTTTTTAATAAAGGATGTCATTAGTTAGCTTATAATTTGAGAATGGTCCTTGTCAGGCGAGAGAACACCATGACTTATTGATTTGGTGATTTGTTATGGATTTCTACATGTTGTTTCCTCATTAGCAGTGTTGTGAATGTTTGGATTAGTTTTTATTTGATGTGAGGTATATTGTCCATAGCGTGGTTTTGAGATGAGCAGTTATTGTGGTCAGAAGTAATTGCTAGAAGTATATGAGCTATGAGATGCATCATGTGGTTATATCTTTGAAGTACATTCATGCATGATGCAGTTTGTGGAAATCGATACAGTATATATCAACAAGTAGCAGATCTTGGAGAATGTTCCAAATAGTGAAGTTTGGTCCAAGGACTTATGGCCATGGATAAAGGAAGCATCTGCAGTCAAGATTGTGTTAATGGACTTATTTTTATTAAGGTAACATGAGATCACCCACGGGTATATATAAGATGAGCTTGTACAAAGATTTGATGACTTTGGAACAACACATGAACGTTTGATTAAGTGGGGGAGAATATAACGACCTAGCCAGTCGTTTTGAGCTCTGGAATTTTGTTATGAGATTCAATTCTTTGAGTAGCTTCATATGATGTATTATGACTTGCGTGATGGTTGGTTTTGATTTTCGAGATGTTCATGATTGATTAGGAAGAGTAAATTCTCAATTTGGAAGCTTAAAGTTAGAAGCGTTGACCAATTTTTGACTTATGAGTAAGCGACCTTGGAATCGGGATTTGATAGTTTCAATAGGTTGATATTGTAATTTTTGACTCGTGCTTATGTTCAAATTTTGATTTGGAGGTTCTTAGAATGTTTTGGTTATCTTTATCGAAAGATGGCACCTTAAAGAATTGGACGATTCATTGGTTTTACCGCGTCTAACTTATGTGTTATCAAACTCCTATGGAGGTTTAGAGAACTTGGATAGGTCCATTTGGTTGATTGTAACTTGTGTGCAAAGTTTGGTTGTGATCCGGAATGTCCAAGTGTGGTTTGGACCCGTTCGACGAAGTTGGAATATTTGAACGTTTAGAGAATAACTCGATCTTCGATTCTTTGTTTTGATATTATTTGTGGTGTTTTGAATCTTTGGA
>AWOL01S0101537.1:9375-32690 GCA_000715115.1 Nicotiana otophora
ATGCGGTTTTATGAGTTAAAGAAATTGAGCTGAAAAGCATATTAAAAATCATGTTGAGGCTATGTGCCAGTATTATTGGGACCCACAGAACTCATATTACTATGATTATTGGTTATGTTGAAAATTTATACTCAGTCATATTCATTTCATTGCATATCATATCTCAGTCTTTGTTGTTATTTATTGATATATCATATCATCATTTTTGGGCTATTCTCATGACATTGTGAGCCCATGAGAGAGAGATTGAAGAGATTGATGACTGAGGGAGGCCGAGGGCCTGATTGTGAGGATATTTTTGGGATCGGGCTGCAAGCCGTAGCAGGCCAAGTTGACTTTATATATATTATTACTATTATATAGATCGGGGCTGCCCGCCTGCAGCAGGCCTTATTGGCTTATTATGGTACGTGAGTTGTCCGTGCAGCACGTGAGTTGTCCGTGCTTATAGCGCTTGGGATGTAGGAGCCTCTCATGAGTTTGTACACACCCCCAGTGAGCACAGTAGACTATAAACAGGGATCGGGTTTCACGCCGCAGCAGGTATTGTATAGTACTGAGTGATTGAGTGTGCTGAGCACAGTGAAAGAGAATGCGAGACAGTGAGATTGAGTACTCTGAGAGTGTGAGTACATGAGTACAATCTCTGAGATATATTGCCTTGACATGCACACATGACATATATACATAGAGATGTGTTTTTCTCATGTTGTACGGTATCACATTATTCATGATTTCTCATACATGTTGACAGATGGGCATAGTGATGCATTTGTTTTACAATGGTTATCTTAAAAGAAAAAGAGATATTTTATTTATTATTGAAAGGATTTTAAAATTTTTTCTGTTTTCAAACTTATTCACATTTTTGGTAGCTTTGGCGAAAGATTTGGGTTTTCTAAATAGCATGACAGGTACATGATGTTGATGCTATATATTCGGCTTCACAAGTCAAGAGAGTAACTATGGATTGTTTCTTTGAACTGCAAGAAATAACAGAATCACCCAAGGAAAACACAAAGCAGCTGTGATTTTTCTATCATCAATATCTCCCGCATAATCACTATCACAAAATTCCATAAGGTTGAAATCATTAGAAGAAGAATAAAATAACCCAAAGTCGATCGTATCTTTTAGGTAACGAAGAATTCTTCTAGTGACCTTGAAGTGAGTGGAGGTATGAATCGGCTTACTACTCCAACCGCAAAGAGTATATCAGGCCTGGTACAAGTCAAGTACCTCAAATTTTCCATGAGACTTTTGAAAAATGTGAGATCAAAAATGTGGGTCAACTTGAACTGCATTCTCTGTCCATACTTTATAAGGCTACTGTCAACAAGACTAAAGTATCTAACTACAACAAGAAAACACATAAAGGCGATTTTTCAGTTATGTTCTTCACGTATTAATTAGTTAATGCTTATTAAATTTAATTAGCGTGTGAAGCAAATGAGAATAAGCAATTGAGTTCATGTTTTTGAATGACCAGCTGTTACTTGTTCTCCTCATGGTTGATCGTAACTCGTAATATAATACACAGTTCGAGCTCTTTTGCAGAATGTTTACCCTGAAAATCGGATAGAGTTGAATTTGTACGTAGTTCTAAGGGTATGTGGTATAATTTGACACAAATCGTAAAGAGAAATAGAAATACCCAATCTTGACTATAAAGAATGAAAGATAAATACAGTTGAAAAGAGGAAAATAAATGAGCAAAATAAGATGAAGTAATGGACTCGCAAAGGGTTAATCTTTCAATATGGAAAACCAGGATTCTTGTTACCATGTGATTGATGCCTTACAGAAATAACAATCATCCCCTTTATAGTTGAGAGATCCTACTTTAGATATAATAAAAAATACATAGTGGGGAGCCCATGATGAATTAGTTTCTCCCTAATTCCTGCCAGGATTCTCTCCCCTAATTCGGTTGCAACGGCTCTTATCTGTGAGCTTGATATTGATTCGAGCTCGGTATTGACTTGAGCTCTCGATCTTGACTCGAGCTCTATTCCGACTCGGAGTCTGATATCGATTCGGGGTCGGTGCCGGTAAGCCTATGAATCTTAAGCTCGATAACTTCGCTTCGCCTCGTAGCTCGATTTGGATTAAGATCGATAATGATATCGAGCTTGACATTAATCGGTCCTAGAACTCGAAGCTTGATGACCTGACTTCAGACCTCAATCTAATATTACGAAGACGCTCTTCGATCAAAGTATCACCAAACCGACCAGTTCGTACGACGGACTGATCGGTTTTGGCCGTATATAGATAGTCCCCTCGTGTCTCGGGAAGGATATAAGGAGAAACGACATGATTTTCCAACGGTGCGATTAGATATATACTTACGTTTGCATCGAGCCGATCATGACGTACGTGATAGTTATCCCGTCGGTTCAGTTTATCGAGGCATTTAATGCGTGTCAGATGATGGTCGGCCATTACCGACATTGAACTACCACTGTTTAGATTATAAATAGCCCGCTCCTTCATCAAACTTTACTTTTTGCTCTAATCCGACCTCTAAATCTTCTCACTCTTTTTGTCTCCTTTTCGCCGCCTGTAGAACCATCTTCATCAGCGTTGAAATCACCATCTTTTTATCTTTCTTCGCTTCTTATACAAATGGCAAAAACCTCAACGACCGTACCGCAGAAGAAGAAAGTTTCTTGCTCCTCTTCCCGGCCATCCGGCGGCAAGGTGCCGGCGGAGCCGCCTCCCCATAAGTATGTTCCCGGACCGTGTACTATAAAGTCTGATTTCAAAGTCGAAAACCCTTCATCGATCCCGGGCCGATGTGAGCATGTGTCGATGTACATGTGCTCGATAACAAAGGGCCATCTCGAGGCCGTAAGGAGGGACTGCAACTAGGGTCCCGAGGTCGTATTACAAATTCCTTTCCCCGAAGATAGCATCACCGCTAATGTGGAGGGGTTCTTAAGTGTTTATACTTACCCCTTCACATTAGGTCCCCTCGACCCAGTGATTGTTGATTTTTGTAAAAGATATCAGGTCACTCTTGTCCAAATTCACCCCTCTCTATGGCGCATAGTAATCATACTGCGCTTCTTCTCTAGCAAGGCCGGGGGGCTAGAGTTTACTCTAAATCACCTTATGCGGTTGTATCGGCCTCGAATCTATCGAGGACTAATCAGGCTCCAACGCCAGGCAACAAAGGCCTTAATCTCGAGCATCGATGAAGAAAAGGATCAGGGTTGGATAAGCCATTTTGTACGGGTGAGGTCCCGTGATATTATTCCGGAAGAGAAGGTGTCGTTCCCTGAGGAGTGAAACTTTCACCGTAAGTGATCTTTCAAACTTTATTCTTCGTACCTTCCTTAACTTCGCCTGATACCCCTTTCGATATGCAATTGTTCCTTGGATGCCTCAAGCGGTTCCCGACCTTGAGGATTGGGTTCGGAAGTTAGCCTCGACTTTCACTTATGCCGAACACACATGGCGTGATTTGTCAAAAGGCTGATGGGAGGCCAAGAATCATGGTAAGGGCCTCCTTTTTCGCGTTTTCGGAACACTCTTTACACTTCATTCATCAATTATTTTTTTTTATGCAGGACTGACCAAGGATGCCATTTTGAGGCCTTCAAGTGGCGAGGAAGGGACCAAGTCCCGGGTTCCGAAACCGGGTGAAGATAAGAAGAGGAAAACTGCCCCGCAGTCTGAGGACCCCAAGCACAAGACTCGAAGGGTGAGGAGAAAAGTAATCGCCCTTACGATGGACTCGGTCCAAAGACTGAGAGATGAAGAAGAGGAAGAAGAGGAAGAAGAGGAAAATGCCTCAGCACTGACGATCCGACCTAGGAAAGCCGTCGAGGTTTCCAAACATTCCGAACTGACGGCGGCTGCTAAAATCAAGCCTCGTGTCGAGGAGGCTTCTAAAACGAAATCAGGCAAAGGTCTCGAATTACCAAAGGTCGAGGTCGTTTCTCGTCCATCTACGACCATACCGGATGAGGCCGGTTTTGAGACCCCAAAAATCGATCAGAGCATCCCGAGCGACTTGCTCGGGACCATGATAGCAGACCACTTGCCTTCTCTTCTGACTTTTTCTGAGGAGGCGTTAAGGGAAGCTCGAGAGTTGAAGACCCCCGATATGGGCAGAGGCTCTAGTGTAGGGGATACCTTTCGGGATTGCTTTACTGGAATCGATGATGCCTCCGATATTAGAGACGCTTCTATTCTCCTAGAAGAGGCCCAACGTCTCATATATCGGGTAATAATCTGTTTACTGCACTTTGTTTCTTTTCTCTCTTCTAAATCTGACTTGCATTTTCCCTTTTTGTGTAGGCCCTTGCCAAGTTTCGAGCTGATCTCATCCAGTGTAAGACAAAGCTCCAAAAGGTCTCGGAGGAGAGGAATGCTCTGAAGCTTCTTTGCGGTCAAAAGGACGAGTCTATAAAGGATCTTCAAGCGGACTTGGCCAAGGCTCGTTAGGAAGAGGCTGAGCTAGATGAATAGGTGAGCATCCTTTTGATAGAGTACAGACTCGACCCAACTATGGAAGTTAACACTTCGTTATCTCAGTTACAACAAAAGGTTGAAAAGATCGAGTTGCTTCGGGGAGAAGTCGATCAGGTCAAGGCCGAGTGTGATCGGTGGAAGGATACCATAGACCGCCTGGCTGCAGAAAAAGAAGCTACCTTGGCCAAACTATTATCAGCCTAGGTCCAACTTCGGGGCATCAAATAGAAAAGCTTGGCCCAAGCCAAAAGGATCTATGAGCTCGAAACCGGGCTTGCTAAGGCCGAGGCGGAGATCGAGAGGAAAAACGTCATGGCGGATAAGTCCATTTCTATGTACCAGGCCAATGCTGAGAATGTAGCTAAGGGAGGCTTCTGACCGAGAGCAATGGATCATAGACTCAGCAAAGTTCCAATCTCGGAGGGAGACCCTCGAGGAAATCCATACTCGAGGTTTTGACCTCTCGGAGGAGATAGCCCGAGCCAAGCGGAGACGTTGCTCCCGAAGAAGAGGTCGAAAAACCGGCTGTAGTTAGGACTTAGTTTCCTTTTTTTGCAAGGCATTGATCGGTCTCTTGTACATAACCCTTTTTATCAATATATAGTAGAAAAACTTCTTTTGAATCCCTTCTTAGTTTTATGCTCAAAACGTGTTTTGTGCTTTTGCCTTGTGAAAAATTTGTTGTTGCAGCCTCTGTAATCGACTGAATACAAGTTCGAACTTAGGACAAAACCCTTAGGTTTTTTAGACACGCAAGGGTGAGTCCCCGAGTTCAATAATATGTTCGAGATTTCAGATAGCTTGATCGACGCCATGACCGCACTGTTGTTTATAACTAAGTTCGAGTATGTTTTGAACTCATAATAGAATAAACCCTTAGGTTTTTATCAAATAATGTTTAATTTTCGAATCTTGTAGTAACATACCCATGTTGCTCCTTAGGCTTAATAGTTTAGTGAGTGATTGTTGGAACTCAAACTTGAAGTATTGTAGCCTGTAAGCTTTTATGGTCGAGTGAGTGATTGCTCGAACTCAAACTCGAAGTATTGTAGCCTGTAGGCTTTTATGGCTAAATGATTGATTGCTCGAACTCGAAGTAAGATAGACCTTAGGCTCAATATTCGAGTGAGTGATTGCTCGAACTCGAACTCGAAATATCATAGCCCGTAGGCTTTATGGTCGAGTGAGTGATTTCTCGAACTCGAAGTAAGATAGCCCTTAGGCTCAATAGTCGAGTGAGTGATTGTTCGAACTCGAATAAGATAGCCCTTAGGCTCAATAGTCGAGTGAGTGATTACTAGAACTCGAAGTAAGATAGCCCTTAGGATTAATAGTCGAGTGAGTGATTGCTCGAACTGGAACTTGAAATATCGTAGCCCGTAGGCTTTATGGTCGAGTGAGTGATTGCTCGAACTCGAAGTAATATAGCCCTTAGGCTCAATAGTCGAGTGAGTGATTTCTCGAACTCGAACTCGAACTCGAAGTATCGTAGTCCGTAGGCTTTATGATCGAGTGAGTGATTGCTCGAACTCAAAGTAAGATAGCCCTTAGGCTCAATAGTCNTGTAATCGACTGAATACAAGTTCGAACTTAGGACAAAACCCTTAGGTTTTTTAGACACGCAAGGGTGAGTCCCCGAGTTCAATAATATGTTCGAGATTTCAGATAGCTTGATCGACGCCATGACCGCACTGTTGTTTATAACTAAGTTCGAGTATGTTTTGAACTCATAATAGAATAAACCCTTAGGTTTTTATCAAATAATGTTTAATTTTCGAATCTTGTAGTAACATACCCATGTTGCTCCTTAGGCTTAATAGTTTAGTGAGTGATTGTTGGAACTCAAACTTGAAGTATTGTAGCCTGTAAGCTTTTATGGTCGAGTGAGTGATTGCTCGAACTCAAACTCGAAGTATTGTAGCCTGTAGGCTTTTATGGCTAAATGATTGATTGCTCGAACTCGAAGTAATATAGCCCTTAGGCTCAATAGTCGAGTGAGTGATTTCTCGAACTCGAACTCGAACTCGAAGTATCGTAGTCCGTAGGCTTTATGATCGAGTGAGTGATTGCTCGAACTCGAAGTAATATAGCCCTTAGGCTCAATAGTCGAGTGAGTGATTTCTCGAACTCGAACTCGAACTCGAAGTATCGTAGTCCGTAGGCTTTATGATCGAGTGAGTGATTGCTCGAACTCAAAGTAAGATAGCCCTTAGGCTCAATAGTCGAGTGAGTAATTGCTCGAACTCAAACTCAAAGTATTGTAGCCTGTAGGCTTTTATGGCTAAATGATTGATTGCTCGAACTCGAAGTAAGATAGACCTTAGGCTCAATATTCGAGTGAGTGATTGCTCGAACTCGAACTCGAAATATCATAGCCCGTAGGCTTTATGGTCGAGTGAGTGATTTCTCGAACTCGAAGTAAGATAGCCCTTAGGCTCAATAGTCGAGTGAGTGATTGTTCGAACTCGAATAAGATAGCCCTTAGGCTCAATAGTCGAGTGAGTGATTACTAGAACTCGAAGTAAGATAGCCCTTAGGCTTAATAGTCGAGTGAGTGATTGCTCGAACTGGAACTTGAAATATCGTAGCCCGTAGGCTTTATGGTCGAGTGAGTGATTGCTCGAACTCGAAGTAATATAGCCCTTAGGCTCAATAGTCGAGTGAGTGATTGCTCGAACTCGAACTCGAACTCGAAGTATCGTAGTCCGTAGGCTTTATGATCGAGTGAGTGATTGCTCGAACTCAAAGTAAGATAGCCCTTAGGCTCAATAGTCAAGTGAGTGATTGCTCGAACTCAAACTCAAAGTATCTTAGCCCGTAGGCTTTATGATCGAGTGAGTGATTGCTCGAACTGGAACTCGAAATATCATAGCCCGTAGGCTTTATGATCGAGTGAGCTATTGCTCGAACTCGAAGTAAGATAGCCCTTAGGCTCAATAGTCGAGTGAGTGATTGCTCGAACTCGAACTTGAAATATCGTAGCCCGTAGGCTTTCTGGTGTAAGTTTTTCAAAACTCCTTCGGTAGTGGTCGGCCCTTAAGCCTGTTTGAATCATGAAGCAGAACAAAAATTTCAAAATATGAGTTATCGGTAAAGAGGTCATTATACATGTGTTCGTATTTTGTGTCAGGACTCGAACAAAATTGTGCGGGCATGGTTCGTTTTGACCATTTGGACCTTACACTTTTCCCTATCGAGACCCTATTTGATATGACTTTGGTATGAAATAACTTTCTAGTATCGAACTCGATTTGTTCGATGGTAAAGCCCCCTAGTATTCGAGGTTGATTGTAAGAAGCCTTGGATACTATTGATTTGTCCTCAGGTAGCACATAGTTTTTGTCTCGTTAAAAACCTTGCTGGAAAAACCAAGTTGGGATAAAAATCGATCCAAGGGTAAAAGAGTGCAACGCGTACTTTAAAACCTGAGGTCTCAATGTCTTTGGTCGAACTCCTGCAATGAGTTAGCGATGAATATATATATACGTAAGAAGGGAGAAAAACATACCTTAACAATAATATCGTTTGAGGAGTGATATGTTCCAGTTGTTTGGTAATGCTTCTCCATCCATCGTTCTGAGTTTATAAGACCCTCCTATGACTATATCGAGGACTTGATAGGGTCCTTCCCAATTCAGGCCGAGATTCCCTTCATTAGGATCTCGAGTGTTGGCGGTCACCTTCCTTAAGACTAAGTTCCCGATCCTGAAGTGGCGGAGGTTGGTTCTTCTATTGTAATACCTTTCGATTCATTGCTTTTGCACATCCATTCGAACAAGTGTTGCTTCTCCTTTTTCATCTAATAATTCAAGGCTAATACTCATAGCCTCGTGGTTTAATTGGTCCGATGTATGTTGAAACCTTGCGCTGGGTTCTCCGACTGGAATTAATGCTTCGGAACCATACACTAAGGAAAACGGAGTTGCCCCCTTACTGGACTTCGATGTTGTTCTATATGCCCAAAGGACTTCGGGCAGAATTTCTCTCCATTTCCCTTTAGCTGCGTTCAACCTTTTGTTCAGGTTTTGGATGATAGTCTTGTTTTTCGATTCGGCCTGTCCGTTCCCACTGGGGTGATAAGGTGTTGACAATATCCTTTTTATTTTATGGTCTTCGAGAAATTTTGTCACTTTACTGCCGATAAATTACTTACCATTGTCGCATACTATTTCTTTGGGTATCCCAAATAGACACACGATGTGATCCCAAATGAAGTCTATAACCTCTTTTTCTCTCACTTTCTCGAACGCCTGTGCTTCATCCAATTTAGAGAAATAGTCAGTCATGAACAAGATGAATTTAGCTTTACCTGGGGCCGATGGTAGAGGGCCGACGATATCCATCCCCCATTTCATGAATGGCCATGGGGATAGGACTGAATGAAGTCGTTCTTCGGGCTGATGGATCATCGGTGCAAACCTTTGGCATTTATCACATTTTCAAACAAACTCTTTAGTGTCTTTTTCCATGTTATCCCAGTAGTATCCTGCTCTAATGATTATGTGAATTAGTGATTCGGTGCTGGAGTGGTTCCCACAAGTGCCTTCATGTACCTCTTGCAAAATATAATTGGTGTCTCTTGGTCCTAAACATACTGCCAATGGTCCATCGAATGTCCTTTTGTATAATGTTCCATCTTCAGCCAACATGAATCGAGCATCTTTGGTTTGTAGGGCCCTAGATTCTTTAGGGTTCGATGGGAGTTTTACGTTCTTCAAGTATTCAATATATTTATTCCTCCAATCCAGGTTAAGCTTGTAGAATTTATCTCGGCATGACCTTCCTCAATTACGAATCCCGAGAGTTGAACGACAGTCCCCGAGTCGATCTCATCTTCCTCGACCGATGACCCGAAACTTGCGAGTGCGTCGACCTCACTGTTTTGTTCTCGAGGCACATGTTGTAAAGTCCATTCCTTCAAACGGTGCAAAGTTACCTGTAATTTATCCAAATACCTTTGCATCCTATCTTCCTGAACTTTTAAAGTTTTGTTTACTTGTTTCACCACTAGTAGAGAGTCACATTTGGCTTCAATGATTTCTGCTCCCAAGCTTTTAGCTAGTTTGAGACCTGCAATCATGGCCTCGTACTCGGCCTCATTGTTAGTTAACCTAGATGTTTTGATAGATTGCCTAATAATGTCACCCATGGGGGGTTTCAAAACTATGCCAAGCCCGGACCCCTTCACATTCGAAGCACCATCTGTGAACAGGGTCCGAATCCCCAATGATGTACCCGATTTTATCAAGAGTTCTTTTTCAACTTCGGGTACGAGGGTTGGCGTGAAATTGGCCACGAAGTTTGCTAAAATTTGAGACTTGATGGATGTACGTGGTTGATATTCGATATCGTATCCAGCGAGTTTGACAGCCCATTTGGCCAATCGGCCCGATAGTTCGGGCTTGTGCAAAATATTACGAAGTGGGTAGGTGGTTAACACGCATATGGGGTGACATCGAAAGTATGGTCTTAACTTTCTAGAGGCGCTTACCAATGTAAGTTCCAATTTATCTAAGTGTGGATATCTAGCTTCTGCTTCTCCTAAGGTTCGACTTATATAATAAATAGGAAATTGCGTACCTTGCTCTTCTCGAATTAGTACGCCACTCACCGCGATTTCTTGTACCGCCAAGTATAAGTAAAGTTTCTCATCCGCCTTCGGTACTTGGTAATAAATGAAGTCTTTTCTCGGTCCTCTGGGTTCATTTGAATTTGATTGTACCCGGAGTAGGCATCTAGAAAAGTAAGAATCTCGTGGCCGGCCATGGTATCGATCATGCGATTGATGTTAGGCAGTGGGAAAGAATCTTTGGGGCACGCCTTGTTTAAATCCTTATAATCTACACACATTCAAAGTTTGTTCCCTTTTTCGGGACTACAACTACATCGGCTAACCATTCAGGATATTTTACTTCCTGAATCGACCCTATTTTGAGAAGTTTAGTTACCTCGTCCTTTACGAATGCGTGTTTTACCTCAGACTGAGGTCTTCTTTTTTGTTTCACCGGTTTGAACCTAAGGTCCAGGCTCAACCGATGCATTGTTATCGACGGTGGGATCCCTGTCATGTCTAAATTGGACCAAGCAAAATAATCCATGTTATCGATAAGAAATTGAATAAGTTTTTTTCTGAGTTCAGGGTTCACTCCTGTTCCCAAGTATACCTTTCTCTTGGGAAGATTCTCCGATCAATATAACATGTTCCATCTCTTCGACCGTTGTTTTGGTAGCGTCAGAATCTTCGGGGATGATAAAAGTTTGAGGGATTAGAAAATCCTCCTACTTTACTTCTATTTCCTTCTTCCCCGATTCAGTCGAGGCTGGCGGCTGTGGTTTCTATTTAACTTCTCGTTTACCTTTGATGCTTGACCTTTCCGAGGTTGATAGTGTCGATATCGGCATTACCCCATCGACCACAAATATTTCCTTCGCAGCATGCTACTCCCCGTACACTGTTTTTACATCGTCCGTCGTCGGGAATTTCATTACTTGGTGGAGAGTCGAAGGTACCGCCCTCATATTGTGGATCCAAGGCCTTCCGAGTAGGGNAGACTGAGTTTTTATTTTATTTCACCGGTTTGAACCTAGGGTCCATGCTTAGTCGGTGCGTTGTTATCGACGGTGGGATTCTTGTCATGTCTAAATGGGACCAAGCAAAACAATCTATGCTATCAATAAGAAATTGAATAAATATTTTCCTGAGTTCGGGGGTCAATCCTGTTCCCAGGTATACCTTTCTCTCGGGCAGATGCCCGATAAATATAACCTGTTCCAGCTCTTCGACCGTTGATTTGGTGGCGTCATAATCTTCGGGGATGATAAAAGTTTGAGGGGTCAGAAAATCCTTCTCCTCTTCTTTATTCCATGCTTCCCCGATTCGGTCGAGGCTGGCGGTCGTGATTGCTATTTAACTTCTCGCTTACCTTTGATGCTTGACCTTTCCGAGGTTGATAGTGTTGATATCGGCATTACCTCATCGACCGCGAATATTTGCCTCGCAGCATGCTGCTCCCCGTACACTGTTTTTACACCATCCGATGTTCGAAATTTTATTACTTGATGGAGAGTCGAAGGTACCTCCCTCATATTGTGGATCCAAGGCCTTCCGAGTAGGGCATTGTACCTCATGTCGCCCTCGATTACGTGGAACTTGATATTTTGGATGGTCCCAGTCACGTTTACCGGTAGAATAATCTCCCTTTTAGTTGTTTCACTGGCCATATTGAAGTCGTTTAAGACCCGAGCTGTGGGCATGACTTTATTTTGCAGACCGAGCTGCTCCACGACCCTTGATCGGATGATATTCGTAGAGCTACCTGGATCCACTAAAACACGCTTAACTTGAACTTTATTTAATAGGATAGAAATTACCAGAGCGTTGTTGTGGGGCTGAGAGATGCCTTCAGCTTCTTCGTTGTTGAATGATAAAGTGTCTTCGGGCATATAATCTCGGGTTCGTTTTTCTCTAGCGATCGGTATCTTTGTGCATTTGAGTATGTGTTCCTGTAGAGTGTCGACCCCACCGACGATCATATGAATTATATGTTGAGGTTCCTCTTGTTCATTTTTTCTATTGGCGTCTCTCTCTCTGAAATTGTTCTTGGCTCGATCACTGAGGAACTCTAGAAAGTGGCCCTCATTGAATAGACGAGCTACCTCTTCCCTTAATTGTCTGTAATCCTCGGTCTTGTGTCCATGTGTGCCATGATATTTGCACATTAAATTTGGATTTCTTTGGGAAGGATCGGTTTGTATGGGTCTAGTCCACCTAGTACCCTTAATCCTTCCGATTGCAGATACAATGCCCGATGCGTTGATGCTAAAATTATATTCCGATAATCGAGGTGCCTCTATAGGATCAGCGTATTTGTCGAAACCACTTTTTCTCATAAGTTCCCGAGAATTCTGTCCTTGATCACTTCTTCGATTGTTCCGGAAGGAATACGTCCCGAACCATTGTTCCTTCGATTTGTGGTGTATGGTTGATATCGGTCTCTGTACGACCTTGTCTCTCCGTCGATGTCGCTCTGGTTTTTCATAACCGACCTGATTGGATGTACTGATCTAGAAGGAGCTCCTAATTGGTCGTCTTCGACCCTGATTTTTGACTGATATCGATTGTGCACATCTGCCCAAGTTACAGCTGGATATTCGATCAAAATTTTATTTCAGCCGACATTATGCTATCGAACTTCGCTCGTTCAACCCTCGGGTGAAAGCTTGAACGGCCCAATCGTCTGTGACCGGCGGCAACTCCATGCATTCCATTTGAAATTGGGATATGAATTTCCTCAGCATTTCGTTATCCCTTTGTTTTACTTTGAAAAGGTCTGATTTTCTTGTTGCGACTTTGATGGCACCGGTGTGTGCCTTTACGAAAGAATCTGCCAGCATGGCAAATGAGTCGATGGAATTCGGTGGCAGATTATGATACCAAATCATTGCTCCCTTCGAGAGGGTCTCTCCTAATTTTTCAACAACACAGATTCGATTTCGTCATCTTCTAAATCGTTAGCATTGATGGCACATGTGTAAGAGGTGACGTGTTTGTTAGGGTCGGTAGTTCCGTTATATTTGGGAATTTCGTGCATACAGAATATTTTTGGGATTGGTTTTGGGGCTGCACTCTAGGGAAAAGGCTTTTGCACGAATATTTTGGAATCCAACCCTTTTATCATTGTTGGCGCCCCCGGGATATGATCGACCTTGGAGTTATATGTTTCTACTATTTTATCACTTGCTTCGATCCGCTTTGTGAGCTCCTCGAGTATCTTAGCAATTTCGGGAGTAGTCCCCGATTCTTGCTCATTTGACCTTACTATGGCTGGCTCCGTTCTGTGGAAAATTTCTTGAGGTGGACTGAGCTCCGGCCTGCTTGGTACCTGGGTTTGGCTCTGGAATTGAGCTATCGCTACCTATTGGTCTTGCAGTATTTCAAAAATTATACGCAGCTGACTCCGTTCTCCTCAACGTTATGGGTGTCTCGAGCTGCAGATTGAGTACCGCCATGAACGCCATTTTCAGGTTCCGAACGTTGGTTTGCCTCAAGGGTCACATGTGAATTAACGTCTAGTGGTACTTCGACCCGAGCTTCAGGTACTCCGATTCGAGCTTCCATGGCATCGATAAGTGGCCTTCCGGCCCTGGGCGTCAAGTTGTTAGTTTCATCTTGGAGGCCGGCTTCGTTTTCGATAGGTAAAGCCATTATTTGAGGGTTTTTCATTGCTAATCCGCAGTCAGAGACACTTTCAAAAGACAAGCGTAAAATGGTGTGTGTTGTAGATTTGTATCAAATAACCACTGTTATCCTCAGCCTCACGGTGGGCGCCAAACTGTTTACCCTGAAAATCGGATAGAGTTGAATTTGTACGTAGTTCTAAGGGTATGTGGTATAATTTAACACAAATCGTAAAGAGAAATAGAAATACCCAATCTTGACTATAAAGAATGAAAGATAAATACAGTTGAAAGGAGGAAAATAAATGAGCAGAATAAGATGAAGTAATGGACTCGCAAAGGGTTAATCTTTCAATATGGAAAACAGGATTCTTGTTACCATGTGATTGATGCCTTACAGAAATAACAATCATCCCCTTTATAGTTGAGAGATCCTACTTTAGATATAATAAAAAATACATAGTGGGGAGCCCATGATGAATTAGTTTCTCCCTAATTCTTGCCAGGATTCTCTCCCCTAGTGCGGTTGCAACGGCTCTTGTCTGTGAGCTCGATATTGATTCGAGCTCGGTATTGACTTGAGCTCTCGATCTTGACTCGAGCTCTATTCCGACTCGGAGTCTGATATCGATTCGGGGTCGGTGCCGGTCAGCCTATGAATCTTAAGCTCGATAACTTCGCTTCGCCTCGTAGCTCGATTTGGATTAAGATCGATAATGATATCGAGCTTGACATTAATTGGTCCTAGAACTCGAAGCTTGATGACCTGACTTCGGACCTCAATCTAATATTACGAAGACGCTCTTCGATCAAAGTATCACCAAACCGACCAGTTCGTACGACGGACTGATCGATTTTGGTCGTATATACAGATGAAGCAGAAAGTATATAGTGGAACCTAAACTGAAGAAGGAACATGTCCATTGCCTCGTGGACAGAGGCGGATCTATGATTTAAGTTCTATGGGTTCAACCTTTAAAATTTTTAGTATTGAACCGATTATATTTTTAAAGTTATGGGTTCATATTGCTATATATTGCAATATTAATAAATTCTTATACATAAATTTATGCTCTGTGCCAAAAGTATTGGGTTCAATTGAACCCGGTACAGATACCTTGCATCCGCCTCTGCTCGTGGATAGGATCTCTTTCAAAGGTTGATCTGGATGGATGAGTTAAACATCTGATCATTATAGCACTAATTAAGACATCAGCCATATAAGTATGGATTACAAAATAAACCACTCAAATACCAAGATTATCATCATAAACATCAACAATTGAATTTGTTATCACAATGATAGTATAAGATTTGAAGGAACGCTTAAGCAAAGATCTCAAAATAAAAGTCTCTTATTCTAAAACCCTCGTCCCGATCCCATTAATTCCTAGATGGTTCCCCTCCTTTTAGAAACATTAACCGCGCGGCATGAATCGCAAAATCTTCACAAGGATCGATGGGTTTATACAGTTCACCACAACAACCTTCCCTTATATATGTTATATGCGCAGAGAGATTTCTTGTTCTGCCCCACAAAGAAAAATATAGACTTGTCAACACAAGCAAAAAATGTGAATAAATCCTTGTTATCTGGTTTCAAGCATGTCAGCTTGACGATCCGCTCAGCCCATTTCAACTTTTTATAATCGTCCAATACCAAGACAAAGAGCTCGTGTTTTACTAGTTGAGCGAATGAGAGCCGGCCAATCCAATCTAATAAATTAGTGCTTCTCAACTTAGAGAAGAAACCATCACCTCTAAGAAAAGTAGTATGACCAATGTAGCTCTCATTAACCATATTCAAAACATCAACTTCAATATCAAGATCACTATCCACCGTTTCAACATACCAAATGCAATAAGCAACCTCGCTTCTAAAGAAAACCTCAATTTTCTTCCTCTTTTCAATTGGTTCATTTTTTTGATTTAGCAAATTAAGTGGTGGTGGTACCTTAACGACTCACCAAGGTATAAGTAGTTTGATAAATTCCAATCCCAAGAGCGAGAATTTCATAAGCGAGTGAATATTCATCTTCATAAATAGAATCCGACTTGATAGCTTGTTTAGATGGAACAAACTCCAAGGCCATGCACAGACTAGGATTTTGTGGATTCGGTATTGCAAGCCTTTGGCACAATACAGGGCACCGTATGCAGTATCTCAAAGGAGAAGAAGCACTAGAAATTTTCGCCAGAAATAAGCCTTGACTACTCCGACTACTTCTAGTAAAGGGAACTATGGATCGAGCAGTAATCACATCCACGACATCCAAACGAAAACTATGTGATTCATGAAGGTACGAGAAATGAGGGTGCAGAAATAGGGTATTACAACACTTGCAAACACATTTGGATCTGAACAAAGACAAAAGCGGCAAGAAGGTCAAGATGTATGATATAATTTCATCTGCAAGCTGCTGCCCTTGTAGTTTCATGACTTTGGCGCAGTTGCTAGCAATGACTAGTAACTGCACAAAAGTCATGAAACTACAGGGACAACATCTTACGGATGAAATTATATTATACATCTTGACCTTCTTGTTGGGTTTTTGTGCTTTTTTCCTTTCTATGTGGATAAATAAAATACCTTTTGGACCTAGCACACTTTGACCTATAGCCCACTACTATCAATACATATAAATATAATATATTTTAGTTTAGAAACACAACAAGAGAGAAAACATAATGGTGCATCCGTTTTTGAAGCCTTGTGAGAGAGAAAAATGTGTTCTTTTGCTTCAAAAATATTTTGCTCAGGTAGTCCGCTTAAATTAGCGTTTCCAGACTTGTTAACCATTGGATCGTACTTAATTTTGAATTGGGAGTTCCCGTCATGTGTTTCTTGGATTTCAATGGTAAAGATTGGATTCAAAGATCTGTAACTTCGATTTTGGAGGCGTGAACAGTATCTCGTTTTTGGGGTGATTTCTCTCCTTTCTTCAATTATTTTGGTGCTATCTTTTATGTATTATTGCTCTTGGTTTGTCACTTGCTTTGTGGCAAATTTAAAAAAATTTTATAACTCTTGTTGATTGATTTAGTGGAGCTTTGAGTGCCTTTGGTCCCGTGATTTTTACTCTTCACATTGAAGATGTTTTCCACGTAAATCTTTGTGTCTCGTGTGATTGATTATTTTTACCTTGCCATATTTATGGTGGTTGATATACTTGCTGCCGTATACATTTGTGCTTAAATTTATTTGTTTTCTTTTTTGTTTAAATAGATTGGAAAAGTTTGACTTGGGTATTATTCCGCTGCTACCTCGTCATGCACATTACTTGTACTTGTCATTTCCCAACACTTCTTGCCACTTTCGCCTTTGTTCAGATTTAAATGTGTTTGCAAGTTTTGGAATACCCTATTTCTGCACCCTCATTTCTCATACCTTAATGAATCACATGATTTTCGTTTGAGTGACGTGGACGTGACCACTGCTCAATCTACAGTTCATGTTACCAGAATTAGTCGGAGTTGTCGAGGCTTATGTCAGGAGAAAACTTATAGTGCTTCTTCTCCTTTGAGATACCGCATATGGTGCCCTGCATTGTGTCACAACTTGCAATCCCGAATCCACAAACTCTTAGTATGTGCTTGGCTTTGGAGTTTGTTCCATCTAACCAAGCTGCCAAGATGGTTTCTGTTTTATGAAGATGAATATTCACTCGCGTATGAAATTATCGCTCTTGGGATTAGGATTTATCAAACTACTTATACTTGGCGAGCCGTTAAGGTACCACCACCACCTAATTTGCAAAAGCAGAAAAATGAACCAAGTGGAAAGAGGAAGAAAATTGAGGTTTTTGTTAGAAGGGAGGTTGCTTATTGCTTTTGGTATGTTGAAACGGAGGATGATGGTCTTGATATTGAAGTTGATGTTTTGGATATGGTTAACGAGAGATACATTGGTCATAATACTTTCCCTAGAGATGGTTGCTTCTCAATGTTGAGCTTATGCAACAGTAATCTCTTGAATTGGAATGGCCGGCTCTCATACGCTTAACTAGTAAAAATGAGCTCTTTGTCTTGGTGTTAGACTATTACAGAAAGTTGAAATGGGTTGAGCGGATCATCAAGCTGACATTCTTGAAACCAGATAACAAGGAGCTATTCACATTTTTTGCTTGTGTTGACAAGTCTATATTGTTCTTTGTGGGGCAGGACAAGAAATCTCTCTGTGCGTGTGATATATTTAAGGGGAAGTTAACAACTGGTGAAATGTATAAACCCATCGATTCTGGTGAAGATTTCGCAGTTGAACCGTCTAGGAATCAATGGGGTCGGNCATGCCACACGATTAACGTTCTACAAGGAGGGGAACCGTCTAGGAATCAATGGGGTCGGGATGGGGGTTTTAGAATAGGAGACTTTTATTTGAGATCTTTGCTTTAGAGTTATGTCTAAATTTCCCTTTTTCCTTGTTTCCTTCAAATCTTATATTAGTGTACGCTTTATCATTGTGAAAACAAACTCAACTGCTGATTTATATCGATGATAATCTTGCAATATTTGAGTGATTTATTATGTAATCCATTCTTATGTGGCTGATGTTTTCATTAGTGCTATAATGATCAGATATAGTGGTGTAACTCTGCTTGTCCTTTTGTTTTATGCCTCTTGAGGTGTCATACTCCTCATCTCTGCCAACTCTAAATCTTTGTGAGATCTAGTGTGCATGTTTAGGTCATCCATCCAGATCAAACTATGCTGACAGTAGCCTAATAAATTTTGTACTAGGTGCCGCCAGTATTTGTCGTATGCAGTTCAAGTAGACTGGCTACCACTTTAGCGAGCAGTTTAAATATACAGATAAACTATTTTGTATCTGCCTCAGTTCGAAAAAAAATTGTAATGTGGATATACTTTCCTGCACTTATCCCTATTTAAAATGATGATTAGCATTTTATTGTTAAAATTTGGTTCTTTCATCTGTTTTGTCTATTTCCCACTGTTGAGGATATCATATAACTGCATTGTTTGCTACAATTTTCGTACATGCCATCTATTTGTACTCCAAAGTAAGTTCTGAATATAAGATCTAAATCTCTAGTAATATAAAGTTTCAGTTAGAGATTGAAGCATAGTAGTTGTAATATAAAGTTTCAGGATTTAATCTTTCTCCTAACTTGCCGGCGTGAAGGTCAAGGATGATACCAACTGTTACACAGCTTGCTATTGTTTCACATTTCAATTTTCTACTGCTGGTGCTGTCTTTTACCCATTTGAACGCCTTACAATGTCCAAGAAGGTATATTGTTCTTTGTTTCAGTTAAAGATAAGACTCTAGTAAAGATAAGTAATGCGCGTATATCATATTCTATGACAAAACTGCAATACAGTCCACTATGAAATAATGTGAAAGGATTTTTGATTTTTGCATGATACTTGATTTTTGAGTCTTTGCTAGTGTAAAATTCAGTAACAATTCCTGAAATTCAAAACAAGCTCGTATATGAAATAATGTGAAAGGATTCAAACCCCAGGAATTGTTCCTAGGTTTGAACCCCAGTGAAACAATGTGAAAATAATTCAAAACAAAGTAATCTTGTTGGAGTTTGAACCAATAAAGGTGGGATTTGAACCTATAAGGTTTGAATTTGAGTAGTATGCTAGAATTTTACCTTTAAAAGTTCTAAAATTTAATACCGTGTATTTGTGATATTTTTGTCCCAATGCTTTTCAAAATTAGTAATATTTAGAGGCTTGGCCAAACAAATTTTAAGGCGCATGTCCAAGTAAAAGATACCAATAAAAACGACGAGTGCAAAATTAGCCCATAAAAATATGTCTCATCGACACTACTAGAAATTGGAGCTATGGCAACGCTTTTTATTGCCAGGGATCAGTAGCCGTTGCTATAGATGGTGTATTGTTACAGTTTTAACCGTTACAAATAACTATTGGAACTACCGGGACACTTAGCAACCGAACCATTGTAATAGTCTTAAAACCGTTCCGATAGAGGTATATATGGCACCGTTTTGTATAACTGTAGCAATAAATCTATCTATGGTAATGGTTGGATAAATTGTTTTTGCTATCGCGACGGTCATTAATCCCTTCCTTATTTTTTACCCAAAATTTCTATACCCGCTAAAATGAAAGGGGCCCACAATATGATTTTCAATTTTTATTTTTTAGTTTTTATATCTAATAAAATACCAAATATGTAAACCCCTAATTTTAGCGTACAAGTCACACTAGATCTTTAGCATTCTCCTCTAGGCTCAACACCTCTATGCTTTCGGAAATTACGAGGAGACGATCGACAATCTCCTTCAGGCTCAACAACTCCTCCATAATCGGCCGCACCGGAGGCGGCATGCTAATCCTTTAGAGTTTCTCCAAATCTGAAAATCGATAAATATACTCTTATTGCAAAAGTTTTTTAACTCGTGTGGGTGTTGATTTTGGGCCTCATTCATGAATTAATCAATTCGGTATATCAATCTGGAAAGTGGGTCTCAACTTGAGTATATGCTCATGGTTGAAGGCTTAATTTTTAGCAGCTTTTTTAATTTATTTTTGTTTAAATTTTTGGGTTGGTTTTTTGTGTTTTTGTTTAAATTTCTGGGTTGGTTGCTCGTGGGTTGATTTTTTGTGTTTTTGTTTAAATTTCTGTGTTTCTGTAAGTTTCCTTCATGTGGGATTTTGGTTTTGTATTTGTTTGACGGTTAATTTTGTGTGTGTGTTTTGAAGTACAGCCACTCCCAAAGCTTAAAGTCCAGATGCAGAGAAGCCATTGAAGAAACAAAGAAAAAGATAGATACAGAAAATCCAATTCTGTGAGAAAAAGGTGTGTTCTGTCTTTATGTACAAAGTGAAAAAAGTCACGGATAATTTAAATAATCTTGGGAATTTGCTGCTTAATTATGCTTCTGATTGGTTAAAGTTAATCTGATTCTTCTAATTTAATTAAATATCTTGCTTTTTAAATTGTACTATGAACATAATTAAAAGTTTTTCTTTATCAACATTTTAAAACTTTTAACTCTTGAAATATAAAATGTATGTACTTGGTAACATTTCATCACTTCTACGGATTTATTAGCTTGTTGGACAATTTGGATTATGAATAGTTTCATTTTGTTACTTATATAAATTTTAGTGTTTTATAGTTTATTGTACATATATATAAATCTTTATCTACAACAAGGGCAATATTTTCAATTCAATTAAACTGTTACAATAGCTAGCAGAACCGTTGCCATAGGACATGCAAACCGTTCCAAAATAATCTAAAAACCGTTGCAATAGGTAATTCAACCGTTGCAATATCTTAAAGAAATCGTTGCCATTTCTATAATAGCCGTAACGGTTTAATAGATATAGTAACGGTTATTTACCGTTGCATTAAACGTTATGGTAATGAAATTCAACTGTTGCAGTTGATAAGAATAATCGTTCCAACAAGAAGAGGGAAAACTGTTGTGATAGATTATACTATAGAAACGGTTATTTGAACCGTTCCAAAAACCGTTCTTTAAGATCTATAGGCACGCGAGCTTGTGGAACGGGCGCTGAGCCGTTGCAATACCTCTATGGCAACGGTTTACCTATCTGTTGCAACGGTTTTCCATGTGTAGCCATAGGTGAATTTTCCAATAGTGGGGTATTGGAATATTTAAAGATCCTACTTTGGCGTCATTACATTTCTAAGGTGTACCGGCTATTTTTATTGTTCTTTTTCTTAGTTTATCTTCTTCCTTTTCATTCTTTGTTTTGATTTAGTACTTTGACATCATTCTTGCCCATGCCCATTTGACTTGGTTCATCATCATAAGAGATATTAGCAAAGTACGAGGAATCTTTTTAGGTGGTAGTTCTATCGAATTTAGAGCTATGTTGTCGGACAAGAAATTGTATTCACATAATATTCTCATGTTGAGTTTGAATTATTATATTTTCTTTTGCAGTAAATAGAAATTGCGGCACAAGAGAATCAATGTGATTACCGTTTCTCGTATTAGTACTAACTATTTTAGCATTTCTTTAATGGCAGATATACCATTAAAAATTAAAGTATGTTAAAAGGGAGGACAAGAAGGAAGCCCCGATCAGGATACTAAGCAAATTTCATAACTCTTAATACGGTATTGTGATAGTTTTAGTTAATGATTATCACCCCAGGTAAAATTATACTCAATATCTTTTATTTCTCTCACAACTTTTTCTTTTCCAGAATTTATATCCTACTATTATATATATAGATGAGAAGTAAAGGTTTTTATTGTTGTATGAAAGTTCCCACCACAAAGCAGACTTAAAATAAAAAATTGATGCTGATGAGCTTCATCTCATTCAAAAGCCAAAGTAATAGGCTTGTGCCTAAGAAAAATTTCTTTGGTTTGGTAACCAACTTTGTTGAATTTCTTTGATTTGCTAGCCAACTTTGTTGAATTGTTTGATTTGCTAGCCAACTTTGTTGAATTGTCAACATTGAAGAAACAGAAGGAAAAATGTGTGCAAATTGTCAAATATATTAGGCTTTAGAGAGTGAAGCTTCGGTTATAAAAGGAGAGCTTCAACTCTCATTTTCACACACCAACAAAGAGAGAAAAAAAGATTGAGGTTTCACAGACAAGGTATAAAAAAATAGTCTGCGCGAAAAATAGAGAATGCGCGATATTGTAGTGAGGTGGGAATATCAAAAGAGGGTTATTTCTTTTGAGTGTTGTAGTGGTCTTTGGAGTATTTTACTCGGACTTACAAAGTATAAAATTTCTTGCTATAGTGATATCAGTTGCTCGTCTCGGGGTCGTATTTTTTTCTCTTATTCAAAGGATTTTTCACGTAAAAATCTTGGTGTCGTTGTCACTATTTTATTCTTGTTAATTACCGTATTTCGGTGCTACGTGATGTTTTCGCTTTTATTACTATAAATATTATTTCCGTAGAGAATTTATTCCCAACAACTGGTATCAGAGCACATGTTCTGCTCGTTCACAGAAATACTATTCACTGTCGGTTCTACTATACTCGGTGAAAAATAAAAATGTCCGAAGTAAAGTACGAGGTAGCAAAATTTAACGGAGATAACGGTTTCTCAACATGGCAAAGAAGGATGAAAGATCTGCTCATCCAACAAGGATTACACAAGGTAATAGATGTTGATGCCAAAAAGCCTGATACCATGAAAGTTGAGGATTGGGATGACTTGGATGAAAGAGCTGCTAGTGCAATCAGGTTGCACTTATCAGATGATGTGGTAAATAACATCATCGATGAAGACACCACACGTGGCATTTGGACAAGGTTGGAAAGCCTATACATGTCCAAAACGCTAACAAATAAATTGTACCTGAAGAAGCAGCTATTTAAATGTGTTTAACAGACTAATCACACAGCTCGCCAATCTCAGAGTGAAAATCGAGGAAGAAGATAAAGCCATCTTGCTGTTGAACTCGTTGCCATCTTCGTACGATAATCTGGCAACAACCATCCTGCACGGTAAGACTACCATTGAGTTCAAAGATGTCATATCAACTCTTCTACTTAATGAGAAGATGAGAAAGAAGCCTGAAAATCAAGGACAGGCTCTTATCACAGAAGGTAGAGGCAGAGTTATCAAATGAGTTTGAGCAACTATGGTAGATCCGGAGCTCGTGGGAAGTCTAAGAACCGATCCAAATCAAGAGCTAGAAATTGCTACAATT
>AWOL01S0101543.1:0-16289 GCA_000715115.1 Nicotiana otophora
GGTTTTGGTTCAGGTGAGTTTTGGAGTTAAATGGGACACCTACTCCCTGAGTTTAAAGTTTAAATTGAAAGAGTTGACCGTAGTTTGACTTTTGTGTAGACAACTCCGGAATAGAGTTTTGATTGTTCCAATAGCTCTGAATGGTGATTTTGGACATGGGAGCCTGTCTGAATACTGATTAAAGGTCTGTAGATCGTTTCGGCTTGAATTGGCGAAAGTTAGAAAGTTGAAGGTTTGGAAGGTTGAGAAGTTTGACTGGGAGGTGACTTTATTGATATCCAAGTCAGATTCAAATTCTGAAAATTGGAATAGGTATGTCATGTAATTTATGACTTGTGTCCAAAATCTGAGGTCAATTGGAGTTGTTTTAGTATAAATCAACATTAGTTTTGGAAGTCGAATGTTCATAGTTTCAATAGGCATGAATTGGATTATGATTCATAGAATCGATGTTGTTTGATATGATTTTTGTCCTCGAGTAGGTCTATTATATGTTTTGGAACCTTTTGGTATATTCGGACTGTGTCCTGGGGGCCCTATGTGTGACTCGGATTGAATTCGAAATAATTTTTGACTTGGCTGAATTGCTAAGGTCTGCTATTCTGGTGTCACCGCACCAGCGGAGGGTTTGGCCACAGGATCATGAGGGTGTATTGCAAAAGCGGAGAAGGCAAGCCCGGGCCTAGCTCTGCAGGTGTGGACACCTGGGCGCAGATGCGCATCCATAGGCGCGAGCTGTTTTTTCGGAGAAGAGGAACTGTGAGGATCTTGTGAAGGATCGCAGGTGCATTCGAGGCTCCGCAAAAGCAGGCTCGCAGGTGCGAGAAATTGGTCCGCAGAAGTGGAACTTCATGGGATTAGTTGGAACCGCACTTGCGATGGATTTTTCCGCACGTGCGGTGTCGCAGGTGCAACAATGTGCCCGTAGAGGCGGAAATCGCTGGGCAAAAAAGGAGGTGTTCAAGGGTTTTATCTCATTTTCATCTTTTGGACCTAGAGAGTTCGGTTTGTGGTGACTTTTTGAGGGATTTTCAAGGAAATTATCAGGGTAAGTGATCCTAGCTTTGATTTGGCTATATTACATGAATCCATTGTTATGTTTGTCATATAATTAGTGATTTGAGTTGGAAAGTTTGGAGAAAAATTGTGAAACTTCTTAAACTAAAGTTTGGGGATTTGAAAGGCGAGTTGAAGTCGGATTTGAGTAATTCCTGAATGGTTGTACTCGTTATAGAATGCGTGTTCAGATTTTGTAAGTTTGGTCAGGTTCTGAGACACGAGTCGGGGGTTGACTTGAGTTGAATTTTTTCT
This sequence comes from Nicotiana otophora, assembly GCA_000715115.1. Taxonomy (NCBI): domain Eukaryota; kingdom Viridiplantae; phylum Streptophyta; class Magnoliopsida; order Solanales; family Solanaceae; genus Nicotiana; species Nicotiana otophora. Next base: position 1,312 of record AWOL01S0101543.1, read on the forward strand.
CTTTAAAGATTGCAACTTTATTGTTCAATATAGCTTCCTATAGTTTGGATTTATGGTATGAGTTATTATGGCTAGATTCAAGCTATTCAGAGNGACTCTTGTGCATATTGCGGTTGAGCCGTGGGTTATTTATCGTGGAAACACTATTATTGTTGACTTCTTTGGCAAGTTGTGATGTGGGGCACTTGAGGTGCGATTTGTGATACGTTGTTATATTGATACGCATGTGGTGGTATAGGGATTGTGGTAAAAACGCATGCGGTGAGATAAGGTGGGCTTGATACGCTTGTTGCTAGTAGGGGAACTACTTGAAGCCACGCGGTGTGCTAAGGTGGGGTAAAATGCGGGAAGCTATTTCGAAAAAAATGATTTTCAATACTAAATGCAAGGCTCCCACGGTGATATAAGGAAAGATTAAGATTTGTATTGTGATATGAGACGATGAGGCAGTACCGCGGTAGTGATGCTTGATAATACATTTCTATTACATCACTTGTGTTTTGGTTTCTTTCTTTTCTTGGCATATTATTCCTTGTTTCCTTTCGTGATGCCTTAATTGTTTTAGTTCAGTGCAGCTATTCTTGGTATATTTTCTTCATTGTTTCATTCCGTTGTTTATCATTATCACATTGTCATATACCAGTTCAGTTTTCTTATTTATTCCAGTAGGGTGGTGACCTTACCTCATCACTACTCTATCGAGGTTAGACTTGGAACTTACTAGGTGTGTAGTGTACTCATGCTACGCTTCTGCACATCCTTTTGTGCAGATCCAGGTACCTCTTACCCGCCTAGGCAACCGTGAGTCGAGCTCGGATTTGGAGACTTCAAGGTATACCTGTCGGCGTATGCGGGCCTTGGTGTCACCCTCTATCTATCCGATCGGCTAGGCCATCTCATTAGAGACATCAACCACCATCACTCTCAATAGAAATACCACCGTACATTTAGCATGGAGTCCGATCACGACCCAATCGGCTAGGACATCGCATTAGAGATATCAACCACAATCACAATTTCAATTACAATTTCCAGCACAATCACTACCATGTGTGCGACATGGTGTTCGATCAATATCCGATCGGCTAGGTCGTCTCATTCGAGAATCAACCACAATCGCGACCCGATCGGCTAGGACATCTCATCCGAGACATCGACCACAATCACAATTTCCAGCATAATCACCACCATGTGTGCGGCATGGTGGCCGATCACGATCCGATCGGTTAGGCCCTCTCACCACAATGCCGTATGGATCGAGATCATCCTTTTCTATTAATCATCTCATCCCAATTAAGGGGAATAAGTTTATCATATCAATCTCATCCCAAATAAGGGGAATAATCTTATCACATCAATATCATCCCAAAATGGTGAAACTATTGGTAATGAATTTGTATTGTAGACAGGATCACATTTTTGTCTAAATAATGAATATATATATATATATANCCTCGATTTATGGGCGTGACAAACTTGGTATCCGAGCCTAAGGTTTTAAAGTGTCCTAGGCTGTCTCTGAGCCATGTCTAGTGTCGTTATTATCAGTGTGTTGTCAACCATGTCTATAATTAGGATGTTACATGGGAATTTAGGAATAATACCCTTCTTTCATGTTCTCGATCGTGCGATAAAGCTAATGGTAAGATTGTTCCTCCTTTAACTCGTGCTTTACTTTAACTTTCAGTACATGGCACCTAAGAAAAAGGCAAGAATTGTCCAAAGAGCCAATGTTACCCCAGGAGTGACTGTTGACCCTATAATTGATGATGCGGGTGAGCACCCAAGGAGTGAGAATATTCTTCTAGTTACTACACTACCTGATTCTACTACAACTGATCAGACAACACCTGTCATTACACCTACTGAGGGTGAAACAGTTCCTCTAACTGATGTACCAGTTCTAACACCAGTTCCAGCTTCTGATTCTGGTATTTTTGATATTGATCTTAGGGGAGCCATACAGATGCTGGCTCAGATAGTGGCATCCCAGGCCCAGAAATCAAATGTTGCACCCACTTCTTCTAGTCGGCCAGGGGATTCTACTAGTTCCAGGGTGAACAGGTTTCTCCAATTGGATCCTCTAGTATTCATGGATACTAACCCAAAGGAGGATCCCCAGGACTTCATTGATGAGATGCACAAGACTCTTAGACTTATGCGTTCTACCGAAATGGAGACAGTAGAATTGGCATCCTACCACATAGAAAAAGTGGCTTATTCTTAGTTTGAACTATGGGAGGAGTCACGTGAAGAAGGGATCCCTCTTGCGAGGTGGGATGAGTTTGTCGATGCCTTCATTGATTATTTCTTGCCTACCGAGACTAAGGCAGCCCATGCTGCTGAGTTTGAGAACATGTGGCAAGGTAGCCTGAGTGTGTGGGATTACCATATGAGATTCGCGTACCTGTGTAAGTATGCTATTTACATGTTGCCCACTATGGAGGCTAGAGTGCACCGCTTTGTACAAGGCCTTCATCCCTTGGTAATTAATGAGGCTTCTACAACAGCCTTGAATTCAGATATGAACTATGGAAAGATGGTGGCATTCGCTCAAGCAACAGAGACTCACAAGTTGAGCAAAAGAATAGAGCGAGAGGGTAGCAAAAAGGCCCGGTCTACGGGCAACTTTGGTGGTTCTTCTGGTGGTGGCAAGTCAACATTCAAGTGAGGGTTGTCAGGGCCATCCCAGTCCTTTGCTCGATCTTCAGCTAGAGCACCGCCATCAGGGCCTATTCAGCAGCAGCAGTGCAGCCGTTTCAGGCCCAGTCAGGGCAACAGGGGCTCCTATCACCAGGGTCGTCATGGTGGTAGATTCCAGCAGCAGAGGAGGCCCTCATTCCCTAGGTGTGGAAAGTTGCACCTAGGAATATGCTACGGATGCGGATTAAGGGGTCACATTCAGAGGGATTGTCGTTCGTCCCGCCAGGGTACGGGTAGTGGCATAGCACAACCAGCCAATTCTGCAGCTAGTACATCCACAGCACCTCCTCCATCTCGAGGCACTCCAACACCCGTAGGGCATGGTGCTTCTAGTAGTGGAGCACATAGTTCGGGAGGATGCAGGCGTTTCTATGCTATGAGGGGTAGCCAGAATTTAGAGGCTTCTCCAGATGTTGTCACATGTATATTGACTGTCCAATCTCATGATGTGTATGCTTTTATTGATCCCGGTTCCACTTTGTCATATGTCACACATTATGTTTCTATGGAATATGGGATAGAACTAGAATAGCTTCATGAGTCATTCTCTGTATTTACTCCGGTAGGTGAGTCTATTTTGGCCGCGCGGGTTTATAGGGATTGTGTTGTCACGATGCGTGGTCGGGACACCGTGGATGATCTTATTGAATTAGGAATGGTCGATTTTGATGTGATAATGGGGATGGATTGGCTTTATTATTTTGTTGCCAAGCTTGATTGCCGAACCAGGATTGTTAGGTTCGAATTTCCAAATGAATTTCCAAGTGGAAGGGTGATTAGTGCCAAAGGGTAGGTTTATTTCTTACCTTAAGGCCACGAAAATGATCAACAAGGGGTGTATTTACCATTTGGTCCGTGTTACGGACACTGATGCCGAGGTACCTATACTTGAGTCCGAGCCTGTTGTGAATGAATTTCGGGGAGTCTTTCCGAATGAACTCCTGGGGATCCCACTAGACATGGAGATTGATTTTGGGATTGATGTGATGCCAGAGACACATCCTATATCTATTCCACCCTACAGAATGGCACCAGCAGAATTGAAGTAGATAAAGGAACAATTGAGAGACTTGTTAGAAAAAGGGTTTTATCCGGCCGAGTGTGTCACCTTGGTGCGCACCGGTTCTCTCTATAAGGAAGGAGGACGGGTCACTAAGAATGTGTATCGACTATCGGCAGCTCAACAAGATCACAATCAAAAATAAGTACCCACTACCAAGGATAGATGACTTGTTTGATCAATTGCAAGGTGCCAGGTACTTCTCAAAAATTGTTTTAAGATCCGGGTATCACCAATTGAAGATTAGGGAGCAGGATATTTTGAAAACAAATTTTAGGACCCGGTATGGGCATTTTGAATGTCTGGTGATGTCTTTTGGGCTAACAAATGCCCCAGTAGCCTTCATCGATCTTATGAATCGAGTTTTCAAGCCGTTCCTCGACTCTTTTGTGATAGTGTTTATAGACGATATTCTTGTATATTCACAAAGTCGAGAGGACTATGCCGATCATCTCAGAGTAGTTCTGCAAACCCTATATCAACACCAATTATATGCAAATTTTCAAAATGTGAAGTTTGGCTTGAATCGGTCACATTAATAGGTCATGTCGTCTCTAGTGAGGGAATTAAGGTTGATCCTCAGAAAATTGCAGTTGTGAAGAATTGGCCGAGGCCTACATCTCCAACAGAGATTCTAAGTTTCTTAGGCTTAGATGGATATTACAGAAAGTTTGTGGAGGGTTTTTCCACTCTAGCCTCTCCATTGACTAAATTGACGCAGAAGGAAATTAAGTTTCAATGGTCAGATGCTTGTGAAAAGAGTTTCCAGGAGTTGAAAGCAAGATTGACTACGACACCGATGTTGACCCTACCAAAGGGTATAGATGGATTTGTGCTATATTGTGATGCTTCAAGGATCGGGTTTGGGTGTCACGCCCCGAACCTTGGGGGCAAGACCGGCACCCGGTGCTTCACCTATCCTTGCGTACCAACTTGCGACTAATGGACTCTGAAGATATAATGTCATACTTTGGCCATGGGCGACATTGCAAGAAAATTTGTGAACGTTGACAAAACATCAAAATAAAACTGGGCCGACAAAGCCGACATAACTACTACGGCTGGCAAATCAACAAAATATACATACAAGGCTTACAAGCCCAACTTACTGCACTAACTGACAGGATATGTCTACAAGCCTCTAGTAATGGATGTACTGCGATCGGAGCAGGGCCCCAACCTATCCATGACATATATAAACTTATATATACAAGATGTACATAAAACTCCTGATGCAGCAACTCCGAAGGATGCGGAGCATACCGATCAAGCTGAACTCGGGCAACACCTGCTGTGGAGGCCTACTCGTCTGTCTGTCTAAACCTGCACGCATGAAATGTAGCATCCCCGGTAAAAGGGACGTCAGTACAAAATAATGTACCGAGTATGTAAAATAACAGATTAACTAAAAGCTGAAACTGAACAAATAATATAATAACTGAAAGTAACTGGGAGTCAAAGATAATCTGAAGATATGCTTACCTGCTGATACTGACTCAACTCTCTCAATATAGTAAGTAAAATAGTTGTTCGACCCTCTAAGGCTCGGTATATATATAACTGCTCTGCCGTAGTAGGCTCGCTCATAGGCGCTCGGCCATACTAGGCTCTGTATCTCGGCCAACCGAGCTCGGTCATAGGCTCTCGACCACAGTAGGCTCGGTATTTAACTTACCATCTGGTCAGAGGTTGCCCAATAGAGGCCTGCCCACCGATTATATCTCGATGGTGGTGAAAATGTTGTAATATTTTTTGTGTGTGTGTGTGTGTATATATATATATATATATATATATTTAGAGAGAACCTCTTCTCTCTTGACTTGAAAAAGACAATACTCAATTGAATATAAAGTCCCGATAAGGGGGAATACTGTAACTTATGAGACTAGACTAATGTATATAAATTCGGGAATATGAACTTCTCTATATGCTTCATTATGAAACACATGTAATTATGAAATCATACCAAAATGTAGGAAGGGCTTAGCCTAAACATACCTGAGTTGAGTTTTTTGGTAATCCTTCCAACACACATCAATAGCGACAACATGTAACGGCGGATTGAAATAGGGGAAAATCCATATGATATTCTTGAGAAAGATTGCACTGTACTTCCTTAGAATGGCAAAATCTCACGTTACAGCTCCGACCATTGTAAATCACGTATGTAATTTCTCTGAAACATGATGCTGTTTCTTCTAATCTTAAGGGGGGGGAGGGGTAAGCAAACATTAGCTTGCATTGCTAAATTGAATATATTTGTGCAATTCATGTTCAGAAGGCTAAAGAAAGTTTTAACCTTGTAATGTACTCTAATAGTGTGACACCTTGCTACACCTTATATGAGTCACTTAGTGGCTTTGTTAACCACTTCATGGGATGCCACATTGGTGATAAGATCCATCAAGCTTATCGGATTCTAATTAATTATTAATTTATTAATCTCCCACTAACCAATAATTATCTAATTACCCATATAATTAAGAATTATATCAAACTACTTAAAATACTACTAGTCCAATCACGGTCATGTAGTACCTTGTATGGCACTAGTCCATAAATGCCGGGTATTATAGCTCGGACCGTATTTTACCCCAAATTTCCAATCTTCGACGAAACGTATTTTCTTCGATTCGCTTACCCTCTCACCTTCACGAACTTATTTATCACTTGTTTGAAATAGCATAATACTTATAATCTCAAAATAATTTCTTTCCCGAACTTATGTCGATTAGCCTACGATTAAACGTTAACGTACAAAAATACGGAATGTAACATCTCTTTTCCGAGATTTCATCAATTTACTTATGGCGTACTTTCACGTACAAAAACATGGGGTGTAATATTATTCCCCACTTTGGAACATTCGTCCTCGAATGTTGACTGATACACTTATCATTATCATAGCCTATAGGTCTTGCAAATACTTTAGTACTCTCCTTGCCATCTAGGCAACTGTTCTATGAATAAATCCAAAGTCTATGGCATTCCCCCCTTAAGGCTTCTTTCTCACACCATGACTTGTGGTCGGAATTCTTCCAATCTCGTAACTGTTGCTACCTTCTATCATGCAGCCTGTACCAATATTTCCTTATATGTGGGCCTATGCGACTCTTCCCTCCATCCTTTTCCTCCACTTTTTAGCCAATCTTTAGGCCTCACTTTGTACACATATACAGATCTTGACAAGATGTCCCTCTGGGCATCTGTAGGTATACTGAAGTCCTTCGCTCGGTACTTTGTTGAACTTACCAATATTGCTATATCTTATTTCACAGGCTTGATTATCTATCCACATGACTTTACTGCATTTAAGTAAGTCATAATATACCATAACTCTTACCTCGATTTATCGTTACTGAGGTCTGCTACCAAACTCGAGGTTATGTTCGTTGCTTATCCCATATGTATAAATCTATGTCCTTTAATGCTTCCTCATTACTGTTCTTCTTAAGTATGACGACCTAATCTCACCTCATACTTAGTGACTTTTGTCCATCCATTGTTGGTTCACCTTAATGTTGATCTATTATCTACCACTGATAACTTGAGCTTTTATGTAATACTGCCGTTAGGGCTCATATCTCATCAGGGAACATCTCAAATGATTAGATTGATCCACCTTGTGGGATTCCATGCTTTCATAACTATATTTCATAGCATCCCAATGTGATTCGCCTTACGTCTGTATTATTATCCTGTACAATTCATGAAATTTCCTTTTTTTCAAATCATTATTCAATCGAAGGCCCAAACGTCATCCTTCATCTATCACAATTACACCCTCATTCTACTACCAGGGTAGCATTCCATCTCTTCTAAATGCTACTAGTCTTAGACTCCTTTGAGTTCATTCAGGCTATACTGAGCTTTTTATAACTTAGAGAGACCATTATCTCTCTTGTTTTCATGGGCTTAATCTTGAGGATGATGAAAGAATCAAGACATGGATGGAACACACTGTTCATTATGTGCATAAATGTTGTTGGGGCATTAGTCAACCCAAATGACATCACTAGAAACTTGTACTGACCATACTGAGTCTTGAAAGCCGTCATCAGGAATTTTGATTCACGAATCTTCAACTGATGATACCATGACCTCAAACCAATCTTTGAGAACACTCTAGCACCTTGAAGCTGGTCAAATAAGTCATGAATGAGTGGTAGTGGGTACCTTTTCTTGATTGTAAATTTGTCCAGCTACCTATAGTCAATACACATCCTCATATAGACATCTTTCGTCTTCACAAATAGAACTGGAGCACCCCCAAGGCGAGACACTGGGTCGGATGAAACACTTATCAACCTACTCCTGAAGTTATTCCTTTTACTCATTTAATTCTGTTGGTGTCATATGATATGGTGGAATAGAAATGGGCTGAGTGCCCAGCACCAAGTCAATACCTAAAATAATATCCTTATCGAGCATCATGCCCGATAGGTCTACTGGAACACATATGGGAAATATCTCACCACCGGAACTGACTCAACGGTAGGAGTATTAACACTGACATCCTGCACAAAGGTTAGATATTCTCCACGAAAAACTCACGTGCCAATAATTACAATCCACAATGCGTAGTCACAAGCTCAATATCTCAATCCCACTGGTGTGGTCGTGAGCAATCAGTCTAGATCATATCACACAGAAAAACATATATACAAGATTCCATGTACATGAACAATGAATATCAAATATCATAGTCCTGGACTGATATAAATTACATGGTATGGTGTATGTAGGTGCAAAGTGTGCTATAATAACTCAAATTAGCAATTCCATCGCAAAAACAACAATTATCAAGTTAAATCATGAGACTGGCCTCTATGTAACATCAAATATGGCTCAATTAGGTCACAACGTGGTACAAATATGAGAAACATCACAACATATATCTTGAAAATCTATTCAAGGAATTTCATTACCTAAGCACTACTCTGAGCATGGATAAACACCCTGGTGGATGCACATGGGCTTAGCCACGCACATGTGCACCACCCATAGCACGTAGATATCACAATTAACTTAGGTAACTAGTGCCTCAACCATGTTTTGGTAAGATACTTACCTCAATTAAGCAAAATCATTCCTGTAACAAGCCCATCCCGCGTGAATCAGCCTCCAGACAACGCGAATCTAGCCAAATTAACTTAATATAATCAATAAAATCAATAGGAATTGATTCCAAATAATAAAGCTAAGATCTTTAACCAAAATCAAAAAGTCAACCCAAAAGGTCAACCCAAGGCTCGTGCCTCGGAACCCGAATAAACTCACAAATTCCAAATACCCATTCAATTAAGAGTCCAACCATACCAAATTCATCAAATTCCAACCACAAATCGTCGCTCAAATCATCAAATCTCAATCTCAAATAACATAGTCCAAAAACCCCCCAAATCCCAACTTAAATTCACGAATATTAGGTGTATTAATCAATGGGAAATCAATATCTATCATCAAAAGTTATTAAATTTCAATTAGCTCTTCAATTAGGAAAAGCACTCTAGAGATCGCCTTGGACCAAGCTCCGCAAAAACAAAAATGAGAAAAACACTCAAACCCTCGATATTATAGAGTCTACCAGCAAAATTGCATCTATGATCCATAACAACGCACATATGATATCGTATTTTCGACCAAAATCACGCACATATGAACTCCACTTATATCCAGACCTACCGTTTTTGCGGACATACTCCTGCATCTATGGAGCCCTTCCGCATCTACGGTCCATGCTGCTTCAGCCAAACTCCGCTTCTGTGGACCCCTCCCCGTAGAAGCGCATCCGCTTCTGCGGAATTCTACGTACCTCCCATAGCAAAGCAAACCCTGCACTTGTGCAACAAAAGTTGAACCTGTGTCTCTGTATCTGCGGCCAATCCCACTGCAGGTGCGAAAGCGCCAGAAGTCAAAAGCTTCAGCAATAACACCAAGTCCCAAAATGGCCCGAGCTCTATCTAAAACACCTCCCGAGGCCACCGGGAACCCGTCTAAACATACAAGTCAATCCTAAAACATAACAAGAACCTTCTCGAGGCCTCAAATAAAATAAAACAATATCAAAACATCAAATCACACCTCAATTTAAGCCTAATGAACTAATGAACTTTCATCGTTTCCAACTCATGCCAAACCATATCAAATCAACTCTGAAGGACCTCAAATTTTACATGCAGGTCCCAAATGACACAACAGACCTATCCTAACCTAATATCATCAAATTCAACTCTCGATGAAACCTATTAACCTTCCGAACATTCCATTTTCCAACTTTCAGCAAATGACGCCAAATCAAACTACGGACCTCCAAATCAACATCCGGACATAGGACTGAGTCCAAAATTACCATACGAAGCTATTAGAACCATCAAAACCCTATTCGGAGCTATCTACGCAAAGGTCAAACTCTTGTAAACTCTTTCCACTTAAGCTTCCAACCTTGGGACTAAGTGTTCCAATTCACTGCAAAACATCACTGAAGCCAAACCAACCACCTAGCCTGTCACGAAACCTAAACAATCATAGACCTAAAGCACCAAATAGGGGAAACTGTGCGAAATTACTCAAAATGACAGGCCAGGTCATTATATTCTCCCCCTCTTAAACAAGCGTTCATCCTCGAACGAGTGTAGCATCCTACCTGGAGTCTCAAAAAGGTGAGGATATATGCTATGCCTCTCCTGCTCAGTCTCTTAATTAGCCTCCTACACTAGCTGACCTCTCTAACACACCTTCACTGACGCTATGTTCTTTGACCTCAACTTCCGGACCTGCCGATCCAAAATAGCCACCAACCCCAAATCGTAAGTCAAATCCCTATTGAACTGCATCGTAGTGAAGTCCAAAATATGTGACGCATCACCATAATACTTTCGGATCATCAAAAAGTGAAATATTGAGTGAACCCCTCATAGATTAGGTGTCAAGGCAAGTCTGTAGGCCACATCTCCCACTCTCTCAAGAACCTCCAATGGACCAATATACTTAGGGCTCAACTTGTCCTTATTCTCGGACCTCATCACACCATTCATGGGTGAAACACTAAGCAGAACCTTCTCCCCCACTATATATGCAACATTACGAGCCTTCATGTCATCATAACTCTTCTACCTGTATTTAGCTATACGAAGCCACTCCTAAATCAACTTCACCTTTTCCGAAGCATCATGGATCAGGTCAATTCCTTACAGCCTAGCCTCCCCAGGCTCAAACCAACCAACCGGAGAATGACATCTCCTCCTTTATTAGGCCTAAAAGGGAGACATCTGGATACTAGACTAATAGTTTTTATGGTAGGTGAACTCTATTAACAGAAGAAACTGATCCCATGAACCTCTAAAGTTAATGACACAGGCATGTAACATGTCCTCCGAGATCTGAATAGCGTGCTTGGACTACCCGTCTGTCTAGGGATGAAATGTTATGCTCAACTCTACTTATGTGCCCAACTGTCACTGCTCTGCTCTATAAAATTATGATGTGAACTGAGTGCCTCAATCCGAGAAAATAGATACGGGCATACCATGAAGGCGAACAATCTCACGAATATAAATCTGAGCCAACTGCTCTGAATAGTATATATCACGACTGGAATGAAGTGTAAATAATTGGTCTGTCTGTCCACAATGACCCATACTACATCAAATTTACTCAAGGTCCGTGGAAGTCTAACTACAAAATCCATGGTGATACGCTTCCACTTCCACTCTGGAATGTCAAGCTTGTGAAGAAAACCACCCGATTGCTGATGCTCATACTTCACCTGCTGACAGTTCAAGACCATGCAACATAATCAACAATAGTTTTCTCTATCCTCCTCCACCAATAGTGCTGCCTCAAATCGAGTACATCTTTGTGTCACCCGGATGAATGGAATACTGTGAAATGTAGGCCTCCAAAAGTATCAACTCTCGCATCCCATACACATTCGGCATACAGAACTGACCTTGCATCATCATGTTGCACCATGTCCTTTAGGACAAGAAAGTAGGAATCATCATACTGACACACTCAAACAAGAAAGATAGTGAAACCACAGAAGCAAGAACCTGGCTGGGCTCCAAAATATCCAACCGATTGGCCAAAGCTTGAACATCCAATGCTAATGTTCTCTCCCCTACTGGAATAATCAAGACTTCCCATGCTCTCAACCTTACTACTCAAAGTATCGGCCCCCAAATGGGCCTTCGCCGGATGTTAAAAGATTAGTGATATCATAGTCCTTTAATAGTTCTAACCACCTCCATTGCCTTAAGTTCACATACTTTTGCTTGAACAAGCGATGTAGACTCCTGTGATATGTGAACACCTTATAAGACATGCCATAGAGATATGCGTGAACAATGGCTGCCAGCTCCAAATCATGTATAGGGTAGTTCTTCTCATGGGGCTTCAACTTACGTGAAGCATATACAATAACTCTACCATCCTACATCAATACACAACCAATGCAAATCCGCCAATCATCACAATAAACTATATAAAAACCCGATGTTAAAGGCAAAATCAGAACTGGAGCTATGGTAAAGACAGTCTTGAGCTTTGGAAAGCTCTCCTCACACTCATTGGGCCACCTTAATTGGCACCCTTCTGGGTCAATCTAGTCAAAGGTGCAGCAATGGACGAGAAACCCCCCACAAAACGATGATATTACCCGATGATAATAAGGAAACTCCCGATATTAATTGTAGAAGATGGTCTGGGCTAAGTCTGAAGTGCCTCCACCTTCTTCGGATGCACCTTAATCCCTTCACAAAATAACCCATGGGGCAAATATTCCACTAAACCAAGCCAATAATCACACTTGGAGAATTAAGTTTGGAGCACGATCCTTAGATGTTGTTCATGATCCTCTTGGCTACGTGAATACACCAATATGTCATCAATGAGAACTATGATGAAGGAATAAAGAGAGGGTTGAAATAAACTATTCATCAAGTCTATAAAGGTTGTTGGGGGATTGGTCAGCCCAAAAGACATCACGAGAAACTCACAGTGACCATAGCGGGTCCTAAAAGCTGTCTTCAAAATATCTGAAGGCCAAATCGTCAATCGATGATACCCCAATCTCAAATCAATCTTCGAGAACACTCTAGCACCCTCAAGGTGATCAAACAAATCATCGATATGCGGTAGTGGGTACTTTTGCTTGACAATAACTTTGTTCGGCTGCCTATAATCAATACACATCCTTATAGATCTATCCTTCTTCTTCATAAATAGAATCGATGCACCCCAAGGGGATACACTAGGCCTGATGAAACCCTTAGCAATAAATTTCTAAAGTAGTCCCTTCAACTCCTTCAACTCAATAGGTGCCATGCGGTACATTGAAATAGACATCACCTACTACTAGTAATTATCTCATCTTAAATAAGAGGAATAATCTCATCCCAATTAAGGAAAATAATTTCATCACATCAATATGGGGATTTACTCCTAAATAACTCCTACACCGGTACATGTAGTTTTAGGGTTATGTTGTTTCAACCTACCCTTCCTTGATAACTAACGATACTCCCAAAAACATTTTCTTTTGCATACAAAGAAAATAGAAATGCAAATACACTCACCTCATAACCTTTCACACCATATATAGATTCATTATTACTTTCAACCATTCACAACATCATTATTGCACTAGCTCTCTTAGCCACACATATGATTCTTCATTCATGGAACGGTGGCCGTATCTCATATTCCACATTTGTATTTCTTTACTTTCAAGGATCATCATCATAAACATCAATATATGGAATCATAGGTAACATACAATATCAACTTATGAGTATGTAAGAACTCAAATCACATTGGAGATGTTTATAAAAGAGAGCATGGTGATTTATGACTAAAACAATGGTTCAAATCATAGGTATTAGTTGAAACAACCATATTTTAACACGACTTGAGTACATAAGCCTTTAAGCAATTCTATTTTCAGAGTAAATTTGGAACAGTTGATTGAAGGCTCATTTTAAAAATTTCACACATCATTTCATCTCATTGGTACCATTGGCCACAAGTATAACTTTCATTAATGGCACGGTGGCCATAATTTATATCCCCAACTCACTTCTTTCCCTTTCAAGCATCTTTATAGATTATCAACAATGAGGGCATTTGAAATCATGGCCTTAAGTATAAATATGAGCATTGGGGGTATTAGGCGCTATGAGTATTCTTTCCAAGTTAAGCATAATGGACTTTCATTTGAAACATAAATTGAAGTTATAACGCTTTACAACACAAACCATACTTGAACACATTCCCTAAGGAGATCATGATGAGATAGAAGTAATTGGAACATGTTTTGAGTACATACATCTTTTGACACATTGATTACTCGGGATAATCGAATTTATTAGGAAAACCTCGAAACACAGGAATTAGGAACCTGGGCCAACCATACTTGAAACTTACAGAAAGATCATGGAATTCAATTCTAAGAGAGAAATTTTAGACAACATACCTTTCTCGAGCTTTCCTTAAGTTACTACAACATCCCAACACCTCTAGAAATATAAATCTATAGGAAGATAGCTAAAATCTGATAATAATTAGAAGGATTCTCATGACATAAGTCTCTTGGGAATTTGTTCAAACACCTATTTTCCAAAATTGACTACAAATCTCTACAATGGTAATCCCCTCTCCTCTTAACCAATTTCAACAAGAAACTACCCAAAATAGTTCAACAACCCCACATACTACCACCTAATGTTACATGAATAGCTTATCTCCGATTTCATAACATAACTAAACCCATAACAATTGCATGAAGGTTTTAGGACAAGGTCGTACCCAGGTAGATGATGGTCTAGTGAGTGGCTTCCCTTGAATCTTCAATATTGGGGCAAGGATTGATGATTAAAATGGATAGGTCTTCTCCCTCTCTCTCAAGTATACTATCACGTCTCTCTAAAATAATAGATATTTGCTTCAAGATGACCCCCAAAGGCTACTAATCAAAATGGATTCGGGTAAGAAAATTTTCAAAAATAACCCCCGATGTCAATTATGTGGTGCAATTTTGTGGTAGCAAAACAGATACGTGGCCATTATAATGGCCACAATATGGTATGTCAATTTCGCGAAGCCATTTTGGGGTTGCAGAATGGTTACGCGGCTAGCAAAATTGCCACAAAAAGGTTTTCAAATTCTTGGTTGGGTCTGGTCAACTCCGCCATGCAATTACACGACAGCATAATGG
>AWOL01S0101547.1:0-26586 GCA_000715115.1 Nicotiana otophora
TGAGCTTACATCAATTGACTTATGACGACTCGTACGTACGAAAACATGGGTTGTAACAGTATCACTCATCCCGCTCCTCACCGAGCGGTAAGGAGTCTTCTTGTGTGTTATAATTTTTATAGGAATGAATCGCATATGTTGGTTGAGAATTGCTCGAGAATTCATTGATAATGACTTTGCCAGGTTCTAGGGAGGCTACTCTTCTTTTTTGTCGATCGAGCCGCTTTCCCTCATTCNCCTCCTTTCTCTTGATGGAATATATCAATACCCGAGCTCCAGCTTTGCTTGCGTTCTTCACCGGCGCTCGCCAGATGTATCACTCATCCCGCTCCCCACGGAGCGGTAAGGAGTCTTCTTGTGTGTTATAATCTTTACGGGAATGAATCGCATATGTTGGTTGAGAATTGCTCGGGAATTCATTGATAATGACTTTGCCAGGTTCTAGGGAGGCTACTCTTCTTTTTTGTCGATCGAGCCGCTTTCCCTCATTCCACTCGTCAAGCGCTCTTCACAAACTTGTACAATCGATGCCAGAAAGATAGCCAACTCTATTATCAAAGAAATAAGTAAAGGGGTGACAATTTGGCACCAGATATTCGGAGGTGTGGAAAGAGCAGCTGTGAGAAGCGGAAAAACCATCAACAAACAACGATTGTTCGTGGAGGTTTCTACAGAAAGACCCCTTGGATCTGGCAAACGGATCACAATTACATGTACCTGGGAGCATACCGATGGAATAAACAAAATACGAACAGTTAACATAATATGGTCATAGATATTAGGTTGTAACTTGATCATGAGCGAATTTGTTGATGTTGCACCCATGAAGTATGGAAAGTGCCAAACATTAGGAACTACCCGGGGAGGAGTTAGAAGTAGGAACAAGGAGAAGCGAGAACCACTTAAATGGAGGAATCGATTGTATTTCGTCCTTTGTTCCCCATAGCAACTGGGGATCAAAAAGCACCAAATTTGATGACTTAATAAAGGAAAGACAAAGTAAGAGCATGCTATTGGAGACGTTGCAACATATGTCGGGAAGGCCCCCGTTGATTGTGTACGAACAAAATACGAATCCAAAGGCAGGGTAATAAAGGGTTTAGCTAATGAAGATATTAACTCTTCCGGGAACCAGTAACGCGTAAACCATGTCAAACCAAGACCAATCAATATCCGAACGGAACAAATTTGAACTTTTCCTAGAATAGTTTCCGGTGTGAAATGAAATTCATAGGATATATATGAGTAATTCAAAGCATAAATATAAATATTTGATAAGATTCGATTCATTTTAGTAATGAACAAAACAAATAGGATTGATTATGTATCACAATTTCATCACTACATCGAAGGTTTTTTTGTAAATATATTGATAATATAACTTGGTATCCAAATATAAAGAATTATGATCGTTATTGTGTACGTAAGAAATTGGCTGGGTATAGGGCATATAACAAAAAGGGTTTCCTCGATCATAAAATAAAAAAAGAAAAAGCAGACAGGAACAGTTTGATTCTTTAAACAAGCAGGTTTTGGCTTCTTTTTTAGCACCCTAATTCTCTTGTTGGCTTTGATACCATGAAATAAAATAGAGAAAAAGACCTTCAAGAGAATAAATAAATAAAACCATTTTCAAGAGACAAACTCCAGTGAACCCCTTTCCTCCCATTCATNAATTCTTAAAACAAGCAGGTTTTGGATTCTTTTTTATCACCCTAATTCTCTTGTTGGCTTTAATACCATGAAATAAAATAGAATAAAAGACCTTCAAGAGAATAAATAAATAAAACCATTTTCAAGAGACAAACACTAGTGAACCCCTTTCCTCCCATTCATTGCCCTTTGAAAGAAGTCAAAATAAAAAAAATCTAACGCTCTAGTGAAATTGAAGACTTTCAATGCTCATGCTATTTGAAACAACTTTCAACATGGAGTGGAGACTCCATGAGGTACACAAAGAGTATGCGATCTATGAATATCATCCTAATTCAGGTCTTTTTCCGCACTTAAATGGATAACTCAAACCCTTACCTTGGCCAGTTTGTAGTGGAAAACCTCAATGACATAATCGTTTATAGTCACTCACTAGAGGTTTTGAACCCTGAGTACAGTGTTCCGGGTGTAGAAGGAAAAGAGGTTGTATGTGAAAGAGTACTCAAACGAAAGTGCTATTTCTTGGCCATTGGATCAGCAAGGGTGTGATTCAGACGGATCAAGAGAAGACTAGGTCTGTTGTGGAATGGGAAGTGCCGAAGAAGGAGAGAGTGGGCAGCAGTGGTGAAGATGGATGCTCGAAGTTATTTTAGATACAGCAAGACAACTTAGGAGGAGTAGAAAGTTTCCACAACCTAGTAGGGTTTATATGAAGCCAAAAAATGTGAGCCTTTTTACATACTTCTTAAAGGGGGAGAGCGCCAGGAGAACATCGAGACGCCATCAGTTTAGAGCGCGAGGCCAGCAGAGCTTGCTACAGAGGAGATAAGAAAAGGCTCAGCAGAGTTGATCTGGTAATAGTTATGAATGTGGAGGAGTGGGGCATTTTTCTCGTTACTATTCCAGTGTTCAGACGGATAAATGCTGCTAGGGGAGTGCAGAATAGACCAACTGAAGATGGAAGAGTTAACATTGTCGAGCTTAGAGCCCGGGAAGCTTAAAGGTTAGTTCAAGTCGGAAACATAGCGGGGGTTCTCAAGCTTAAGATTGGAGATAGTTTCGTTGTCGTTAGATTGTGTGGGAACGTCAGTACAAAGGAGGAGAAGACAAAAGGTTGTATTCAAAATCTACATCAGAATTGGACAGTGCAAAGATAATCATTGACGCTGGGAGTTTGGATAAGATAGCATCCACGAAGATGGTAGATCAATTGGGGCTAGGGAAGTTAAAGTAGGACGTCTGGTGTGACGTCATCCTTATGGGCATATTACATATCCTACTCGAAAGACCTTGGTAATACGAGTAGGGTTCTACCTGCGTAGAGAGAACACCGCTTTACTTTTAACAGAGAACGCGGTTATTGCCATCAGAAGACTTTGGTTGGCTAAGGAGAAAGGGTGTTTGTTGGCATACCATTTCTGGACATGGGAAAGAGTCCATAGAATGATATGCCTTGATAGTAACAAATCCAACTAGCAGAGCTTATTCGGCGATCGGTGGGATGCCGTTGCTTTAAGAGATAGGGGAGGAGGCAATCGGAGAGGCTTTTAAGGAACGATGCCCCTTCCCTCCTATGCCACCCCCGAATACACAAGTACCGGCTTGATTACCCCCTAAGATAAGGGGAGGATATAGAAGCAGATTTAGTTGCAGGTAGGAGCGAGTCTACCCTACAAAGTGGCTTCTCGCTTACCCCGATTTTCAAATGAGGAGATCTGACGTCAAGTGCAGGAATTGACGTCAAAAGCGCGGGAGAGTCTCAGTCCGTGTTCAGCGCCTGCTTGACTAGCTCAAAAGGAAACAGCTGGAGTATGTAGATGGGCTTTGAATAGGAGTTGGGTGATTTATGTCCAATAATGCCAATGATGGATGATATTATGGATTAATTGCCTGTCGGGAGCGTGTTACTTTTCAAAGCTTACCTTATATTATTAAAGAAAGGGGAAAGGGCTTTTTTTTATAGAGAGAGAGTAAGGGGGGTTTTCTGGGGCTTTGAAGCAGGGCCACTTATATTGCAAAACTTTCAGAGACGGGATGGAAAGTCTTTCGTGAGAAGAGATGGTAGGCTTGATACAGATACAACTTCTTATCACCCACCTTAGAATCAAGCAGTTCAGTTCGACTATACCCGCCTTCATTCCCTAATTTAGGACAAATGGAAGCAGTTTATGGATCTGTTCAAGTTGGTCGATCAATCCCTCATTTATTTCCCCTGCATCCGGACACCTTAGAAAAGATTTGATTGGAAGGAGGGTGAGGAACGGACATAATGGTTTGACTTTTGGGATCCTAATCGGCCTGCATCAACAGAAAATTGAACTATCGAATCACGGGTGACTGACTATAGGGATGGGAAGAATTACAACATCGGCATTTATTTCCTTCCCTAAATCTATCCACTAGTAGGTAGTGGTAGAAGAGATCTATTATGGTGGGATGGACCGTTCTCAAATTTTGGCCAACATTTCTGTCAATCGGCGGAAGACTCACGCATATTGGGACGGTACGACTTCAAGGAATGGACTTAATCGAACGGCCAACCACTTGCTATTTTTGTAGGAGATGAAATCCAAAAGACCATTATTAGCGTGTAGTAAATTGGCCCGAGTGCGTAATAGGCCAGTCAAGAAGAAATTAAATCCATAGATTGAACGGTAGATAAAGGATCATAGGATGAGAGGGGTAGATCTACCCAATATGGGCCGATAACGGATGGTCCCCGCCAACTGCTTATCTCTCTTCCTCACATTCTATTCATAACCAAACGACTATCCCTCTTTTAGGGAGGGAATCACTTGCTGGATCAAACGCAAGGATAGGATTGATCAGCCGGGTGTTGGATCGAATGAACATTCAACAGCGTCATCACGGCAGCGATGTATGTTCAACCTTTAGATCTCTTCTTTCTCAATAAAGGCGGGTAAGGAAAGTCCGAAGGCTAATCCGAAAACTGCTGGCTAGAAGGCGAAAACTTCTTTTTCTAATCAAATCCCCAAAACTAGTAAGGGCACTCGTGCCCCAGCAAGCCACCTCAACCCTAGCGCCAAAGCTTGACTTTACTAGACAAGCAATAGATGCTCCTTCTGTCTTGTTAGTCAAGCGCTAACAACCAAAAAATGGATATGCCCTAAGAAACAACTTTGTGCAACTGATGCGCCCTTGCTTTTTGCTTTAGAAAGATTGCTCGTTAGCTGGGCCGTTTTCAATAAGGCGCACGCTAGCGCTCACCCTTTTTGGCTAAGCAGTGTCGTATCTTGCTGGTAATGGAATGATTCTTGAATCTTGCTTGGTTTAGGCAGGTAAGTGTTAAGAGGCACTTGTTGGCTTTCATTAGGTATACATAGGTACACATAAGACTTTCTTGCAATAAATAATGGTTGGCTTCGAATCACATGAAGCTCATATAGATGTCCACTCCTATTTCCTCTAAAGCTCTCCCTATGGGGAACACAACCAGTCCATACAAGGACCTACTGAGTCATCAACCCTTGTATCTATTTGATGCATCATCACATAGCCATCATGTAACTCCTCGAGAATCATGTCATTCGCATGTCATGTGTTGCCACAAGAATCATAAATACTCGAAGTAAGCTCCTGGCTCGCCCCTATCTCTAAAGGGGCTTACAAACGAGCAGAGTGCTTATGGTCATGGTAGCTGTGAGCCTCTTGGGTCTTGCTCTCTCATCTTGTTTCCTCCACCTTCCTCTTGTAATAGACCATTTCTTTTCTGCTATAACTATCCATCCGTCAGATTGACATCCAGCCGGGTGAGCGATAGCGGCTCCTATTTACTAATGGATCTTCCGCTGCTGGTATAACAAAAAAAAGCACATAAGGATCCAGAATATTAAAATACACTAATCATTGATCAGGATCATATAAAGCCTGGTATTCCCATAAAGGATAGTCGTGATGTCCCTTGATGGATGGCCTTTTTAGTATGGAGCCGAAGGCAGGGGTTTCCAGCAAGCCCCTCTCTCTGGCATTTCCTTTAAGTGACAATGGGGGTGAGGTAAGGAGTAGTATAAGAGTGGTTCTGTCATCTATAAACCTCTCCTTATTCATTCTATAGGGCGGGGCTGCGGACCACAAATCTAGCAAAAGGGCTGAAAAGCTTTTTTATTAAACCTTCCCTTTTAATAATAAGAAAGTAAGCATCAAAGACCATATAACCCAACCTATACAAAGAGCTCTTTTCAACCCCTACTCCTAACAAGAGGAAGTTGCTGGCACCCACCATATCTTGCTTCAGGGTTGATCTCTTGTATAGGAGCAAACAAATTCAATGATTTTCTATATTCTTTTTTTTATTGTTGATTTTTGTCCACCACAAACAGATTTTCCGCATGGATTGGATAGAGTCCCCTGATCTCGACATTCAAGCATGAATCCCTTGAGCACTTTGGTGGCGGTTAGCAGCATGGTAAAAGCACTTTGCTGCGGCGAGCAGTCGGTTCTTATTGCATTCACCAAGGTAGTCTTGCTCGCTCCTGAACTATGCAGCGAGTTCAGCCACCACCTCTGGATTTGAGTTCTGCTCGAGCGTAGTCAGCTAGCTTTGTGACTTTGCTTAGCTTCCAGCGTTGCAAAAGGATAACCTTTCACTATCTAGGCGCCCTAGAATGAGGGGTCCCAAAGACTTCTTCACCAAAGGCCAGGCCGTAGTTCCTATCCCTGGGAGAAGTGGAAGGAGTTAGGAGGATGGAGCGCCCTTTTCCCTAAGCAATAGGCGGCTTCGCCTTCAAGCCGTCAATAAAATCGAGCTATTGTGTTATCATGATAGTACACTAATGCACAGGTCTTCTTTACTTTACAGCCTTTTGAGTATGATGCATCATGAACGTGCCAATATGTGATCAGGGTGAGCGGTGGTTAGATATAGGGGCGGCTTTGCCGACTTGCATTGGAAAGAAGGGCTTTGCTTTCGATCGCTTTTTGATGCCGGTTTGGATGACCATGGACAAGTTCGGGATTCACTATCGCTTTCCGCTTAGAGCGGCTCACCCCCTTGTCACTTAAACGGCGAAGTCGGCGAAGCGAGTCTAAAGGCCAAAGAGTCATCTTTGAAGGCTACTATGCATCCTTTTTCATAGTAGAGTGTAAGGTAGGTTTGGGTATAATAGGACTTGAACCTGCGACCATTAGGTTAAAAGCCCAATGCACTACTAACTGAGCTATATACCCCAAAAATGATGTAGTAGTAAATAAGGATTGGTACAGAAAAGAGGCCATCCCCCCTTCCTCTATATGAGGCTCGTGCTACATAACAAGCGGACGAAAATGTAAGGTCGCGCCTTAGAACACCTTCAAGAAAACGGATGCGCTAGGCGCAACTTCGCGCACATGCTACGCCCTTGTTTCTTGCCCCTTATTGTAAACTCAAGGAAAGCATTGATTGATATGAGAAAGATGCGCTCAAGCGGGGGTTTGGGCTCGACATTCAGCCTTACTCAACAAGCACCTTTCTTTGTAACGTTGCTTGTTTCCACTCATTAAAGATTCTATCTACAAAAGAAGGTCAACGACAGATACTCTAATAGCTCTCACTGACACAAGAGAAGGTGAGGTCGTCTTTCTTTCCAGTTGCCATACGGTACCTTAAAGCCTTAAGGATCAGGGGAGGAGCAGTTATCTATGTAATTACGTTGTTGGCCGTTGTTTTGGTCGAGCACTCTCTTTTATTTGTATAATTCCATCTTAACAAACAAGAATAACTTCTTAGCAACTCGTGAATGGTTATGAGGCTGGACCAGGTACGAAGAATGAGTCTATATCTATGCACAGAAGTTATTGGTGTACAGCCGCTCAATTGTTTGAGCGTAATGCAATGGTGTTGGTTCCGATTATACAAAGGTAGAATGCTTGGTCAAAGGTCCAGTATAGTAGGTAGCAGGCATGTTCGTTTGGCTCCCCAGCGAGAACGCTAAATAGGCGATGTACCATCCTTGCTGCTACGTATGTTTTCCTTGACTTGATAAATTCATTCAATTGAACCCATACTCAAAGGAGGACCACAAGTTTGGGGCTCGACGAAACGGAAAGTTTGAGCATGTTGAAACTTCTTGGGTTTAGCAGTGAAAGAAAGAGCCCGACATTCATTTATTCATGAATATTCATAGCTGAGTCTACTAAAAGAGGGACCAGCCTTGTCGTGGTGATTAGAGGATACCTCTGATCGTTCACCTCTAATGTGACATGTTCCCTCCCAGTTATATGATCAACGGGATCAGTCGGCTAGAGAGCGGGTCTATTCTTCTTCCGGGAGACAAAGTCATCCCTTCTACTGACCGATCCCTCTGTTCGGGACCTTCGTCAACATGTTAAGAAGCTATAGTCTTTAGTGGGTCACCATTACTTGACTTAGAAAGGCGAACATCTGGGAAAAGGAAAGCGTAGTGTGCCTGGTGCAAATGGCTTTCTTTTTTCATGATATACCAATCAGAATAGAGGGTCCTACCTACGTACATGATTGAAAGAATCACTACGTAGGGGGGTGGTTAACTAGATGCGGTATAGGCATGACTGCAGTTCGATCTTGTGGCATATTCGTTTGTAGTGAGTAAGGCCTCTTTCTCGTTGACTAGTTCCACTCCGCTCTGTTGAAAAGTAGGAATTGCTATGACGGGTTTTTCAACGAACGCGTCTCGAGCCGGATTGAATAACCTAACCCACCCTTAAGGAGGTTTTTCCATTGTTGGGTGTCCGCTATTATTGATTTACGAAGGCTGGTCTAGTTTTGGTAATATCCAAAACAAATGAAAAGTGGTCGGGGTCGATAGGTGGTAGTTGGCAAGTAACTTGACCCCCACCCCCCCAAACAAAAGGGGGAAGCCGCGGTCGAACTCTTATTCTGGAAATACTTTGGGGCCTTTTTACCAAGTCTACCAGATAGATGATGATAGAGGGCCAATAATCGTTGCCTTGAACAAGACGGTGCCCTTTCACTACCAGATAGTCAAATCTGATGATACGCTTTGGCAATGTTACCTACCAAATAAAAGGCATGCTAGGTGATCGAAGTCGCTCTGGTCAGTGAGGACTCACTCACTCACCTACTCCTTATCTATTTAAGACTTTCTTCTATCTACATAATTTAAAAGGCGACCCGCCATGCCGGGCTATAAGGTAAGATACAGTTCTTGTACTACTTGATTATCTGGTAAGAAAGAGCTTCTGTGAGAACTGGAAGACTTTTGTATGTACGGTAACTCTGTTTTCCGCTACTGGTGGACTGTTGCACATAAATGGCGACAGAAGCAACCTTTCTTAGCACGCTTTTCAAGCATTTAGCTTCTGCTAGTGGCGGGGCGGCAAGGCCATGTTGTTCAGTTGAAAGCTTAACCAAGAAGGTACGAACGAAGTGACGGGCCCCTTTAGAAGATAGGGAGCGGCTTTCTTATAGTAGTAATTGCGAACATTTCTCCTCTTCTCTTATTGTGCATAGTTTGCTTACATGCCACCTTAGGCACATCTCTCTTTCTTAGTTTCACGCTGGACTAATGATAATGAATGAAAGTCAGTCTTTGATTAAACGTATTTAAGCAGTTGTTTAGTGTATAAGCAATTCTTTAGTGGTCACACCGAACGTACGGTGGAGGTTGGTTGAAGATGATGTTACGCGTCGTTTAGAACCAGTCTTGAATTGAATGAATTAGAAAGAAGTAAGGATATGAGACGACTCTTTTTTTAACTATATCAAAAACAGATCTTCCCCTCCACACCAATCACGAGTTTTTCTCTATTCCTCTCGTATATCATCGTAACGCCCTTAATGTTATGTTTTGAAAAAGACTTTTCATGTCATTCCTATTTAGGTCCAATTTGGATCCCTACGTTGCTTCCCTTTCCTTCTGCGCCTTTTCCTTGAAATGAGAAAGAAGATGGTACACTTGAATTGTATTATTTAAGTGCTTATTGCTTGCCAAAAATCCTACTTCTACAATTGGTAGGTCACCGGGTTATTCAAATAAGTCGTGTTTTCCGTGGTTTTCCCATGTTACAACTTCCGTACCAATTCGGTCGATCCGGAATGGATCGGTTAAACATTCCATTAGGGAGCCTGGTCTTGACTCTTCTGTGTGGTATTCATTCTCGTTCGGCTCTTGGAATCACATCCAGCAGTGGTTGGAACAGCTCGCAAAATCCAACCACTTCACCTACTTCATTGCCCCCAACCGTTTCTCGTACCTCTATTGAAACAGAATGGTTTCATNCTAAGTCCTATTTTCCGTGCTTTTCTCATGTTACAACTTCCGTACCAATTGGGTCGATCCGGAATGGATCGGTTAAACATTCCATTATGGAGCTTGGTCTTAACTCTTCTGTGTGGTATTCGTTCTCGTTCGGCTCTTGGAATCACATCCAGCAGTGGTTGGAACACCTCGCAAAATCCCACCACTTCACCTACTTCATTGCCCCCAACCGTTTCTCGTACCTCTATTAAAACAGAATGGTTTCATGTTCTTTCATTGATTGGTTATTCCTCTCCATTCGTATCTCTTTTTCCAATTTCGGTCTCGATTAGTTCACAAGATTGAATGGCCAATTCTCCTCCGAACCCTCGATTCGATTGTTTTCCAAGAATGTTGAGCCGGGTATGTAAGCCATGTATCTGGGAGGAACTTAAATAAAAGAAGGGCTTTCGGTTTTTTGCACCCCGTTTTGGTCTTGCAGCTATTTTATAAATATATATATAAGAATCCCTTTTTTAGAAGAAAGATTATATATATGTCCAATCTCTAGTGGTGGTGGAACCAACCAAGATGTATGTCGTCCGACCCGACCTCAGACTCTTTCTTCCCGACCTNGCCGGGTTTGTAAGCTATGTATCTAAGAGGAACTTAAATATATATATAAGAATCCCTTTTTCTGAAGAAATATTATATATATGTCAAATATCTAGTACTGGCGGAACCAACCAAGATGTATGTCGTCCGACCGCACCTCAGACTCTTTCTTCCCGAACTATTTGACTCTCTGGCCGTAGTTATTTAGGTGGTATTCCGAGATCGAATTCCTCCCATGAACACACGAAACAAGGATATTAACTGGGTAAATAGAAATGGAAAAGAGATGTTTCTATTTCATCCAAATTAGAAGATTTTTCTACATACATATGATCTACTAAAGTAGATCGGTATTGACCATATAATAAAAAAAGATCTTGGTCCATGGAGTCCCAAGAAGGTAAGAACTCCAACCTGCCCGATGCTTCTTCGGCCAAATATGATATACAACTGGGACCTGCAATATGAGCAAGGTGTGCAAAACACTGCTTCTTCTTTTCGGTTCCGAAACAACTTGGGCGAAATAGGGTTCTACAGGAAAACCATGGATTTTTAGTTTTTTCCGTTGGTTACTGGTTGAGCCACTGGAATGGAATGATATAAGAATCCCTGGAGATATTTCCTCTCCGCTTACTCGTAATAAGCTTTTCTTCTGTAGAAGACTTCTTCCGAATGGCATAATTTTCCGACACTACGTTCCTCGATCTTCAAAGAAAACTGACTCCTCCTACTCCTCCTTCTCCTTTAGGATAGGATCCTCCTTGGTCCTTCTTTCACTAATGGTCTCACCATTTTCTAGTAGTAGTAGTTCGCGCGAGGGACTCTCCTTTCTATCGCTTGCCCTTGCCTTTCACTCTCATTTGGTCTCTTTCTTCTATAAAATAAAGCGAAGNCCCATTTTCTAGTAGTAGTAGTTCACGCGAGGGACTCTCCTTCCTATCGCTTGCCCTTGCCTTTCACTTTCATTTGGTCTCGTTCTTCTATAAAATAAAGCGAAGCAAAATGCATGGCAAAGAAGCAACCAACTGAATGCCCCTTTACACTCGGCCTTTCTTTGCTGTGTGAATAGGTCTTAGTCTATATGGGCATTCTGGGCAGGTCATAATAAGTCGCTACGCGAAGGTTTAGACCAATCGCAATTCATCACCATCTTGCCCGCTTCCAATTGATGACTGGCTATTATATAAGTGTTGACCTAAGCCCCTGCGCAGGGGCTCGGCTCCCGAACCGTACGTGAGCTGTCTCGTANGGTGTTGACCTAAGCCCCTACGCAGGGGCTCGGCTCTCAAACCATACGTGAGCTATCTCGTATGACTCTTCCTAAGAACTTGAAGCCCCCTCTCTCTAAATAAAGAAAAATGCATTTACAAGACAAAAATGACTTTTTCAAAAAGCCTTCGCCCTCCTATTCAACGGGGCTATTAGAGAAGCAACTTCGTTCCTTGACTTCTTTTCTCAGTCAAGCTTCCTTGTTCCTTAGTGCAGTCTCGGTCCATAGTTGTTGACTCCATTCGTTATAGCCTAGTCTATATACACAACTGACGTGACTCTGTACCGACGCCTTTTCCTTTATATATTATACGGCTAAGTGACTTCGTAACCTCGACATACTTTTTTTCTTACTGCAGCATAGGCCTTTGTCGGGCTTTCTAATGCCTTCTTCCTGGCTTATCTAATAAGCCCTTTATGACTATACTATAAAGGACAGGGGGTGTTCACCTTTGGAAACTTAGCTACTTAAGTCCTTCTCAGAAAGTCAAAGTAAAGGCGAACGACATTCTGTTCTACAACTACAACACTGAATATTTCTTATTAATATTAAACATCTTAATAGTAGAACTACTTTNTGTTGACTCCATTCGTTATAGCCTAGTCTATATACACAACTGACGTGACTCTGTACCGACGCCTTTTCCTTTATATATTATACGGCTAAGTGACTTCGTAACCTCGACATACTTTTTTTCTTACTGCAGCATAGGCCTTTGTCGGGCTTTCTAATGCCTTCTTCCTGGCTTATCTAAT
This sequence comes from Nicotiana otophora, assembly GCA_000715115.1. Taxonomy (NCBI): domain Eukaryota; kingdom Viridiplantae; phylum Streptophyta; class Magnoliopsida; order Solanales; family Solanaceae; genus Nicotiana; species Nicotiana otophora. The sequence goes on from AWOL01S0101547.1 coordinate 12,468, forward strand.
AAGCCCTTTATGACTATACTATAAAGGACAGGGGGTGTTCACCTTTGGAAACTTAGCTACTTAAGTCCTTCTCAGAAAGTCAAAGTAAAGGCGAACGACATTCTGTTCTACAACTACAACACTGAATATTTCTTATTAATATTAAACATATTAATAGTAGAACTACTTTTGTACTACTAAACAAGGAAACCTTTGATTCCCTTTGTTTGAATAAATGCCGCTTATTTTAGTTTATATTCAAACCAAAGTAAACCTAGCCTAAGCGGTCACGACATCTTGTTGATATTGATTTAGGAGTTTGATGGAGTTTAGTTGACTGAGTCCACAAACCAAAAAGTTTCCGTCACTGGTACTTTTTTATTTAAAATTTACTCTATAGGTAGGTATCGGCGGGGCTTGCATAATGTAGTTGTAGTTAAGGCTGAAGTAGCGCTTTTTATTTTAGAAGGTCTACTGAAGTACCAAAGGCAAACGGGGCTCCCAGGCCATGTCGTCTGGAAGAATGCTTGGCCTCCTGCGCTGGAAGAGAGACCCCAAGGGTAATCTTATGGAGGTTAGCTTCTAGCACTAAATAATAGGCATTAGGCATTAAGCAAATGAAGGTAGACTCGGTCAAGTCGCTTTTAGAATGCGGATGACTATTTTCCACTTAATTAACAAGTGAAGGGGAGAGGGAATAGAGGCTTAGTGAGCTTTATAAGGTCCACCACTACATAAGCCGCTGGCGGAGAAAGCTCGAAGAGCTTCCCTTCATTCAGTACTAAGCCAAGGTCCCAGGTTTTCGAGTCAGCCCGTGGTTTTTTGAAGAATCTTCACCCATGGGCATACGGCTTGGCAGACCTTCCCTTTCCACCATAGCTTCTTGTGCGTTGCCCCGTTACCCAGTCAGATATTGGGATGTGACCTATACTCCGCGAGGATCCAAACGGGCGTATGACCTTGCCATTTGACCTCTTTTCTCGTGAGACTAGGAATGCTCAGTGACAACCTCTCAATTGTCACCGCCTGGCCTCTATTGCTACCAAAGCAGCACCTAGTATGGTCAGCACCAATCGTGTTCGGGCAACAAAGCTTACACTCATTCACATTGGTTCATCCTGCTATGCCCTGGGCCTTTTGCTCTTCTAACGTAAAAGGTGGCCGGCCACTCGTCAAGGCCTGGGAATCTGCAGGACATCTCAGCGGTGGGATTTGATACCCGCATCCGATCGAAGTTGCATTTTAGTTCTCCCCTAATATTAAGGGGAGCTTTTTCTGAGCGGGTCTCTTCGCGCAAGACATTTATTAGGACCAACGGATCACACGACAGGTGCACGATCTACTTTGCACGCTCCATCCTTCAGCCCTTTGCCTATCGGCTTGGCAGGCAAGCTACCTTGATCCGTCTTCGGCTTTGATTTGTTACGCTCAAAAGCTCCAACAGGCCCTAAAGTCTCTTGCCGCCTAAAACTCTGCCAAGAGAGCGCTACTTTACTTTTGATCCTATGTACCCATAGAATGCTAAGCGTTCTCCAGTTTCGGATCTCGCAAAGAGAGAACGTTCTTTTCCTATGACTTCCTCTCTCATTCACGGAGTGAAGAAAACAGTCTTTGCCCCAGCTACCGCTATCCTTGGGAAACCAAAAGAGCTACCGAAGGAAAGGGATGTAGTCTCTTCCTTGGCCTTTGGAGAGGAGAGGGAAGAGAAGAAAACGTCCTTCGGGCAAGTTGTTTTGCTTCCTGCGTCCTAACTAGTAAAAAAAGGGCTCTTCGACCAAGAAGGCATTCTGGTAGGAAGGCCGACCACTACATAAATCATCATCCGTCCAGGAGATAAGCAAGGTACTTTTCTTTGATCCCACTTCCCGGGCAGGGAAGATAACGAAAATGGACCGCAGATGGTAGTCGTGGTTGATTAAAGGATCTTTCGTGGCGGAGCGAAATCTTCTATCGTGTTGCATTTTCACTAGCGGACACCACCAGCCCATCGTACTGGAGCAATTCAAGAAGAACTATTAGGCTCATATTATATCCTTTCTACAATACCTATAGACAAAGTGCTTCATTTCAAATCCATTCTTCACTACAATCGCTTCGATCCACCTCCTCGGTGAAAAACCGTAATACGCCTTGAGGAATTTCTACCAGCAGGCTTCCCTGTACTCAAAGTGAATTGTGTTAGTGCTCTCCTTTGTCTCATTGTTTATCTCGTAATCATTCGATTCCGCCCCTAAAGCTAACTCCTACTCTTCCTCCTTCTCCTTTAGGATAGGATCCTCCTTGGTCCTTTTGCCATAACACTCTCGGCCATCCAAAAGGGATGGCTATCTTTCTCTTTATATGCAATATCTTGAAAAGCAAAGAAAAGCATCTACCTTGGCAACGTCATTGACTAATATATTCATTGCATGGAATGCCACACTCAATTGTCAGCGACTGGCAACCCGGTCTTCATTAGTAACTTATGGCATGATCTCTTTCGTTTATAGGTGACACAATTTAACATAAGTAATGCTTTACACTCTTTTCCTAGGTGGGGCTTCTTATACCTCAACTCAGCAGGCCCCGCGAGTAGTCGAACAAATGAGAGGTTGTCGACGAAGGAGTCAAAGGTTGCACTTGCGATAATCCGAAGGTTGCGTAAAACCCCTTCAACCTCGCCCACGTGTTAGCTTGCTTGTACTATCGCTCGCCTGTATGACCTGCTTTCTGGCTAGCTTCTTTATGGCAAGTGCTACCCTAACCTAGCTAGCGCTACATCTTGCTAACATCATCTGAATTGCCTTGCAATCGCTACATCTATATGGCTAGCCCACGTCGCCTTCATCTCCCATTGTAGTCGCCTTCTTCATATGGCAAGCGCTACTCGTCGCTTGCACTACATTGTCTGATGATAACCTTACCTGAACGCTTCCGTTCTGACTGAGCTAACGGTCGCACCTGACTTTTATATCCCTTTATCCATAGATCTCCTTCTTTATTGTTGTTGGTCTAAGCAGAAGGTTGCTAAGTCAGATGTCTGGTGAACAAATTCGTAATGAGTATGGGTCTGGTAGGTGTACTAGTAAGGAAGAGAGGTACTGAGTTTAGCGTCAACAAGGCAAGTAGTGGATCTTTATTATCGAATGATATGGGATATAGTCAAAGAATCAGTCTCAGCATCAACAGAAGAAAAGGACTGACCGACCGCCGTTCAAGAGAGATCCCGAAGGCTCGAACTTTTTTCTAGCTTTGAAAGATGGGTTGAAGGAAAGAGGAAGACCAAACAAAGTCACGCTCAAAATAAAGAAAAGGATGGCAAAAAGACTCACTTTAGCTTCTACCTCACTTAACTTAGTGTAGGTTGCTTGCAAGACACTCGATAGATGGCTCAGCCGAACGGAATCAACGTTATAGATAGAAGGTCGTTCACTCCCTATTATTTGAGAGGTTGCTTGCGACGGTAGGATTAGCTAAGCAATCAAGGCAGGTCAAACAGAGCCAGTCCTAGGGTGAAGATCATCAGATGGAAAATGGATTGAGCTGGCTAATCACTTGATGACCCGGTGGAGAATGGGAACAAAGAGTCGCTCCCATAAACGAATGAATGGTACTCCTGGTCCTGATCGAACCAGAGATTCTGACAACCCAGGGAATTGGCAGAAATAGATGGGTCGGATACTGGAATCTGCCCAAATATCCTAACATTTTCGAGGCAGGGCTTCGACCCGTATCTGGCCAACTCCTCGTACTGATGGGTGCATCATATTCATGGACTGGAAAAGCGAACTCTCAATTTGATTAGGAGAGCCTATAGAGCTCTCTATCTTTTCCCAAATTCCGACTAGCGTGGTTCCTTTTCTCGACCAATTTAAATTCCATTTCATTTTTTATTTTAAGTGTTGTAGAGTAGTAAGTAGCTAGGTGGATTTTAGCGAATGTTGCATTGAGAATCTCCAAAGAAATTAAAAGCGCCTATGATAGCGTATGATTATTTCCATTTTTGACCGACGGTTCCTTGCAAGATGTGGCGATCGGCAGCGTTCCAAAGCGCCATAATGGCGTGCATTAGAGCGTTATGGAAAATGATCCCCAACACCTGTAGTTATGGGGATCGCATTCGGCTTGCGATATTCATTCCCTAACGCATGCTGGTTACCATAAAGACATGGGGGGATATCGCATGCGCTAGTTTTGGGGATGTGGTTTATACTACTATTGGTAATAACTCAAAGTGTCGGAATGACTATAGTGGTGCAAGTGAAGGTTTCAGTCTTGTCGAGTGAAGCAACCAGGCTTTTGAAGCTCTAACGCTTTCTGTAACATTTGTTCTCTCTTTTGTTTACCTTTCATTTTCACTTCCTTTTTATAGAATTTAGTGCCCAACAGTTTAAAGGAAGGGGTGAAGTCTCGGGATTCGCTCTAGTCGAGTTGTTAGATGTTGCTCTCCGGAGTCACTCCTCTATCTTTCGTGAAAGCATACAAGTCGTTATGTTAAGCATATAATCCTAGTCTTTATGTTATCTGTGTTAGAGGAGTCAGATGTACCTCGTGTTTAACATTCTGACATCAAGTTATTAGGACCTTAGTGGTTATGAGAACACTTAACACAAGACTGAAAGCGTTAGTGGTTTATGAATCAGTCATTAAGGATATTAGCCAAATGGTGATCGGCTACGTAAGCACTTTGGGCACAAGTTTACTTGACGAATTGACATAAAGACATCACTCTGCTATATATAAAAGAAAATTGTATTCTAAAAAAGATTCACTTAATTAGAAGCATTCACAGTTTTCAGTTAGTTTGTCATCATCTAAAAGGAAAATCATTTTCCACGTTAGACCGTGCTTGAGGGACGTATGTAGGGTTTTGCTTGGGAAAAACCCGTGGATGAGCGAGAATATACAAATATTTTTGTTAGATGGTTTCCCCTTACAGTCTTTTTTGTTAAAATGAATGCGGACGGGTGTCTGATTTCTTTGTGAATTTGGATTGAACAACCAATAATGTGGCTGAATTCTGGGCCATCTACCGTAGAGTTATGTTGGCATGGGATTTGGGTTACAAGCAGGTCATTCTTGAAACTAATTTTGAATATTTTTTGCATGCTGTGATTCATTTGATTTCCTCTAATCACCCTCAAGCACAACTGATCCAAGCTTGCTGGAATCTTGTTCAAAGGGATTGGCAGTGCTTTTGTAAGCATACTCATAGAGAAGAGAGAAGGTAAGATCGCGGCCGACTGGTTGGCATCTGAAGCTCTGAAGCAGCCGCCAGGTTATCAACAGCTTTTGACCTGTCTGCCTGGACATAAGATACCTAAAGAAGAATAAAGAAAAGGAAAACATTATTGTAAATGGCACGAGAAATGGACTCACTCTACAAATAATTGTGTAAATTTCAGGAATCTGATTCAAGATTACTTGGACAAAGGTTTGTTCCGGATAGCAGACCGACCAATGGGAATCGAGACATCACCGTTTGCGGGAGCAGTAGAGATCAATATGATGTCTGCTGACCTAAGGAAGTTGTCTGACCCACAGAAAGAGTTGGAGGCGGCTGAGCACATCCCACAAGAGTCAAGCCCAGAAAGCGTGGCAAGTCATTCGCCAAGGCCATTACCAACAACAGGATTATGTTCGAGATGTCAACTTGAAATCTCGATGAATCGAGGAGAAAAGCATCTACCCTTTCGAAAAAGGATGGAATGGCGACCTGTGGTAAGAGAGCCTTTAGCACAAGAGCGAAGGATGACGACTGATTCAATTGCCCTCTCTACTCAATTGATTGAATATAGTTGCGTGAAGCNAATACTCAAAGAGAAGAGAGAAGGTAAGATCGTGGCCGAAGCTCTGAAGCATCCAGTTTATCAACAACTTTTGACCTATTCTATTCTTGTAGCAGCCACCGCTTCGGATCCTGCTCCTCTATAATTTTTGGCCCCATATTCTGGGTGTGCCATGGGGGAATATTTCCGCGGTAATGGAATGCACGCATTAATAATCTATGATTATCTTAGTATACAGGCGGTAGCATATCGACAAATATCATTATTGTTACGCCAACCACCACGTCTTGAGGCTTTCCCAGGGAATGTTGTCTATTTACATTCCCGTCTCTTAGAAAGAGCGGCTAAACGATTGGACTAGACAAGCGTAGGTAGCTTGACTGCCTTACCCGTCATTAAAACACAAGCTGGAGACGTATCATCCTATATTCCCACCAATGTGATCCCCATTACTGATGGACAAATCTGTTTGTAAATAGAGCTCTTTTATCGCAGAATTAGACCTACACTTAACGTCGGCTTATATGTCACTCGCGTCGGGTCTGTCGCTCAGTTGAAAACTATGAAACAAGTCTATGGTAGTTCAAAACTGGAATTGGCACAATATCGCGAAGTGGTCTCCCTTGCTCAATTTGGATAAGACGTTGATGTTGCGACTCACGCATTGCTCAATAGAGGTGCAAGGCTGACAGATGTACCGAAATAACCACAATATGCACCACTTCCAATTGAAAAACAAATTCTAGTCATTTATGCAGCTGTTAATGGATTCTGTGATCAAATGCCACTAGACAGAATTTCTCAATATGAGAGAGCCATTCCAAATAGTGTCAAACCAGAATTACTGCAATCCTTTTAAGAAAAAGGTGGCTTAACTAACGAAACAAAGATGGAACCAGATATATTATTAAAAGAAAGTGCTTTAGATTTTATTTAATACAATGCAAGGAATGGAAAAATGTCTCTTAGGGGTACCACAAATAATGGACTTACTAGTTCTTTTTCTATCTATGAAGTAGGATGAATGTCCTACCTAATTCAATGTTAGGTAACCAAGTTAGTATCCTAGCGGAGCTCTTGAAGGGGGGAACATCCTAATGGATGAGTATGAACACCTTATACATCTCATATTAGACTCCCAGAAAAAACAAAACAAAAGAAAACGCAAAATAGCTAAAAACAGCCTGCTTCCTTTATCATATATATGGGATGGGAGGACCGTTTTAAGAAAAAGGTGATCCACTATCAGTTGTAGTCTTCTTGACATATCAAGTCAAGACGGCGAGGCTCCTAGCGATGGGGGTAAAGGGGAGTGGGTAAGCGGGCTCCTTTCACTTAACTAGTAAGTTAGGAGTGATCCTTTTTTGCACATCTCCACTCTTTTTCTTTTTCAAACTAGGAGGATTGGCAATTGGCCAATATGTGATCTATCTCTTTCCTTGGTTGTAGTGGAACTTTGGTTTTATTTAGCGAGGAACCGTTTCACTCGGCGTTGAATGATCAAAGCTAAAAGCTTTAGGCATCTTTTGAGCATGTTCAGCTTCCAAAATTCTCGGAGTCCTACGCTACGACATTATCACATAAAGAAAACATGGCTAGTAGATAACTATTTTCTTATTGTAGAAAGCGATCAGTTCTTTTGATCATGTTCGGGCTTGGAAAAGCTTCCTATTTCAATTCCAGAAGTTACAGACCCTATGTAGAAGAAGTTGTACAAGAGCACCACCACAGTTCATGTCCCGACACATGGGGAATTAATTAAGCTGCAAGGATCGTGAATCAAGGGAAGGGAAGACCCACCCCCAGAGCTAGAACACATGCGCCGACCTCTCCGCGACCAGCACAAGTGAATAAGAAAATATCACGTCGCCAAAGGTGTCGGTATCACCGTCTACAGGTCGAGTCATGAGATCTAAAGTGCAAATACTCGACGCCGTGAATCAAGAAATTCGGGTGATATACATACTAAGGCGTTGGTTCATCAGTGCCTTAGGGGAAATCATCTGTGCCAGTGTAAAAACAAAATTCAAGATTTTTACAGTAGCAAGGAGAAGAAAAGGAAAAATATAGATTATTTGAAAGTGCTACTTCTTCGAGCTGAGTGGGGTCGCGCCCCTTCCTTCTTCTAATAAGGGAGAGCGAAAGACACTAGGAACACTCATATTTAAACCTTTCCAATCTCTCTTAGCTCCCGACCCAATGGAAATTCTAGATCTTATTCACTGGATATGCTTCCTCTACTTTCGCAGGTAATGGAAATGGTGAAGATTGAGCTTGTGTTTTCCTGTCTTCTCTGCCTTGCCCACTCCACCTTATTTGCTGGAGGGAGGATACTATCGTCGAGGTTGAAGTCCCATTCAATTCATATAATTTCGCCGACTACCCTCTTACTCGCACGCCTACCAACTAGAATGAGGACACTCTGACTAACCCCAAAAAAGAACTATCACTCGAGAAAGCGGCCCCCTTTCTGCCTGTTTTGATTGATTCGTCTTTTATCTCAGTGTCTTATCCGAATTGAATGTATACTATCCCCTTATCAGACTAAGGGTTTTGATCGAATATTCCCCTATCTACCTTTATTCAATCAGTAAGAAAAGAAATATTACATAAAGAGTGAAATTCCATAAAACATGTTCCATAGGGCACCTGTTCAATAAATTAGGACAGCGCGATTGATCCAGTTGATAGCGTAGCGTAGGAGACAGGTAAGATGACCGTCAACGGAAAAAAGCCTTTCATTATTATTATTTCACTTTTATGCTTCAAATAGGCCTATATTCGCATTTGAATGATACGAATAGAGATGGCTTTTTCAGGGACTGGCCTCTTCCCTGAGGCAATCCCTGGGATTCAAAAGAGAGAGAAGCAACTCTTTGTGTCCTATGCCTTCATCACTAACCATTCCCCTTCTCTTTGCATTTCTTGATCGGTCGCTTCCTTTTGCTTTCATGCGGAAGGATCCCCCTACCGTCCTGAAAGAAAGAATGGTTTCTAGATAGAGCGTTGCCTATGGCGCCATTTGCGAACGAACGGGTTTATGTGCTTTCTTTACTACTATGCTATTTCTCCCGTCTCGAACATGATTCGTATTTGATGCTCTTATCAGATTGGGTGCTTGATTCCTTAGCTGCGCTAATGATTTAGATGTGGAATCTGAGCAAATGGCTCACTACACTACATTAAGCGGAGCTAACTACATGCCAAAATATACTTCAATCACCCAGACCTTTCTAATACTAAAAACCTGTATACAAAATTTCTTCAATTGCTTACTCGGCCTAAGGAAGCCTGATCGAACACCCGAAAGAAGTTCTTTCTCCATCAAATGGGAATGGACGAAGAACGAGGAGGCATTCTTCATATAGAAGAGCCTTGAGAAATTTCACGATAACTGAAGAGGAAATGCGGCATTACTACTTTTATAAGACTATATACTTGGAAGGCATTCCCAGTTCGCCATAACATAGTCTTAGGGCCACTACGAGCTGGACTCGTCATGAAACTCACTTATTCTTAGAGAAATGATGTGTGCTATCCTTACCTACCATCGTCCTATCCGCTTTCAGAGCTTATTATTTATCAACTAAAAATACTACAAAGGAAAAGACAAGGATGCTCCCAGATCGAAAAGCCTGGTCAATCAGATGATTTTGTCTGGTTGAAAGTGGTCAACCGGCTTCTTCACTCAAGCAACACTCAAACGAAAGAATAAGCAAGAGGAAGGAGTTGTCCATGGGATGGACAACGAAGTGCATCGATCCTCCCCGACCACTTCTCTTTGTAGTGGGTGAGGAGCTCTATAGTCCAGGTGCACTTCTTCGTAGAATTGCAGTATCTCTCGGCGTATGACCAGTATTTTCTTCTAGTGATTCATCGATTATATCTCTAAGGCCTATCGCCAGTATCTCTTACTTGTTCGGGTCATTCTCCCATTTTTCGATCTCTAGATCGAGTTGCTAGCTTCTTGTCTACAAGTCCTGGATGTAGATTCTCGACGACTCAGGGGTATTTCCTTCGTCATTTGATTTGTTCTTCGATGCCAATCTCTGTCTTGTTACTGAAGCATGCTTCAACCAATCAATTTTTTTTCTGCTATCAATGTTAGCATCTCCTATTTGGTGATCTGTACTAAGGTGTTTGCAAGAAGCTATGCCCAAGGGGAAGGTTGTCAAGAGCGAGGATCCATTTTCTGCATCACGAATGGTTTAGTAACCCGCTCTTGTAGCTCTTTTTCATATGTTATGAAGCTAGTATTCCTCTTGTTCTTCTCTTGATCTTGTAAAGGAGCCTCAACCTTGGTATCGACGAATCACCAGTCTTTCTTTTAGGGTATTATCCACTAGATCTCTGGTGTTGTAGTTTGTTGTTAGCTGGGCCTAAGATCCAACCCCGAAGAGAAGGTCGAACGCAAGGCTGAAGCAAACCCAAGCTTAAGGAGATCTGATCCCCAAGCCAACACTTGCTACTTTCTTATTGGTGATAATTTTTGGTAGATCTTCGGTGTATCGACATCCCGGTTTTCCACTCGACAGATCCCACAAATATGCTGCTAATTCGTGGGTGCCTATTCTTTGATCCAAACTGGTGATTCCCCGCATTCCCTTCTCTAGTCAGGAATAGAGTCAGGGATGCCCAACTAAAGATAAGTCCTAAGGTTCTGTTAAAGTATCCTTAATAGCATCTCTTTCTCTAGAATCCTGGCTTGTAGATCTTTGGCGAATCAACAGGGGTTATTTTGTAATTAGGTTGTTCTTCGAACCTTGTTTGTTACTGAGCTGGGTAACTTAAACCCTATCCTCTTCCTTTCTTAATAGTAGATAGATGTAGAGCTGGAGACTCCCTCGATAGGGCATCTCAATCTGGCTCTCAATCTATCGTGTAAGGAACGAAGACCATAGGCATAGGGTAATAGCTCCTTACTTGTAATTGAGATAGGGGCTCGTTCGATACAAGTATTTCGTTTCGATCTCCTCCCTCTCTTCTTTCTATAAAGAATTCTCAAAAAAGGNCAGGGGATCGTTCCATACAAGTATTTCGTTTCCATCTCCTCCCTCTCTTCTTTCTATAAAGAATTCTCAAAAAAGGAGTCAACCTGTCGAAATTTCTCTACAAAAGTCTCCCCCTCGCTGCTGGTCTTTAAACTTGCAACTGCTATCTAAGTCTAAGACAAAACAATTTTCTTACTCTTAAGTTTGATCTTTAAACTTGCAACTGCTATGAGACTACTCGAAAAGAGGCTACCTACCAGCACTAAAGTGGGATAAGTAAACCTTGCCTTAGGTCAATCCCTTCCCCAACTCGGGCAAGCAATAGACCTTCTTTAACAACCTCTTATGACTGATTCACTTCCTCGAGCATTGGCATCTGTCTTACCTATGATATCCCTAAGAGCTAATTCAGTAGCAGTTGCATCGGAGCTAGCTTGGAAAGAGAGAAGGCATCCTTATCTGAGCCGATCGTTAGCCTATTTCTTCTTCTCAAATGAAGTAGCTTAATCTTGCTTTGTGCTATAGGGAGTCAGACTATGCTTAGTTCTCATTTATGTTTGCACTGTGTGAGTTCTAGCTAGGAAGAAAGCGCTGCAAAGGGTTGACAGGGCAGCTCGGCTGGTAAAAAAAGAGATGGTACTGAAGCGGGAGGCTCGTAGACGCTACTAGTGCAATGACTAGTCTAATTTCTTTTCTCTACGTGAACTCTTTCTTATGTAAACCCTAGTGTGTTATCTATGTCTTTTAACTAGTCCAATGGAAATCTCCTCTATTGCAGCAAAAGAAAAAAAAAGGTACTCGCGCTGCAGCTTGCTTGCCTAAAATGAAAATCCTTACTAGCCGAAGTAAGGGACTTTGTTACTTGAGCATACATAACGGAAAAGGACTTATAAGACTATTCTTAGCCTATTATTCAAGAATCTTTCCTCAGAATGGATGATGAATGTAAGCGAGATTGGATTTTAGTATAGAAACTACAACTATAGATTTGATCCCTTTATCTTAGGAAATCTCAACTAGACGAGGGAGATATAAAGGTAACATTTACGCTATGAAAAAGAAATTCATTGCATAAGTAATGAATGAGCTAATTTCTTATTAGAAGCCTCTTTGACTCGACAAGTCTCTTTTACTGGGGGTTTCCATAGAGAAGTCTTGCTCTAGCTTGCCAAAAGCGTTTAATATTATGAATGTTGGATATATTACATACTAGTGGAATTGCATAAGTAATAAGGCTTTTAACTAGCTTAGTGAATCGATTTAAAGTAGTAAATATAGTATGTATTGTTTTGGCAGTGAGTAAATATTTGATTCCGAGTCAGCGTATAGGCCGACAAAAAATGCTTTCCCGTACAGAAATCTGAATCCTATATGTGGGGCATCCCCTTCAAGTCTACGTGAGGACTGAAGAACAAGTGAATATTGTTTTAGGGTTTATGCCCATTGCCGATCATGTGGTCAGTTTCCCCTTTTTCGATTCCGACCAAGATTGACTTATTATTCCTCCTCGTCCATTAGTTCAGTTCCTTAATTCAATCCGTCCCTTCCTCAAAACATATTTTCGCAAGTGCCACTACTCTTATTACACAATATGGGATTGCTGGTTTCACATGCCACCCCTTTCATATAAAAAATGGAATTGCAATATCCATTCTACAGCTGCTCTGATGTCTCGCCTGCCTTCTTGGTTATAGGTCTATAGGTAAGAAGGGCTTTTGAACATAGAGAGGTAGAGAAACTAGGAGCTAAATATTAGAAGAGTGCCCTTTCTTTTCTTCGAGAAATTGAGTTCGCTGGGCTGGTTCCCTGTCCCTGATATTACACAAAAAGATTGATTCGTTCACCGCATTCATGAAAGCACTTGCCTCTCTGGTGGTCCTTTACCTTTCTAAAAGAGAAGAGAAGAGAGGTAGTCGCAGGAGTAGAAGGAGACCTAAACCTTGAGTATCACTCGACCCTGACCGGTCAATCTCTTGTTATTGCTATCTCGTGCGTGAAAGGTTTCCCATGCTCCTAATTAAGTCCATCCGGGTCTTCCTTCCATCTTTAAATTAAGGTTCAGACTCAGTCGGATGTCCTCTCTGATTGGCGAGCATCGAAGGAGAACGTCTATTGAATTAGCCCCAATTTCTTTAATAATGTTTATCAGAATCGCTAGTTGTAATAGACCTGCAATGGATAAGAAGGCTAAGTAGCCCCTCTGTTGTCTCGCATACCAAGGCAAAAAGAGATTCAACAGTTGGCTGGGGAACCGGAATCTAAGCATACCAAGACTCAGGACAAATAAGGGTAACGCATCTAAGAATAAGGCAGGTAGACCCATACTACAGGCAAGAAAGAAAGTCTCTTACAGAAAAGGCAGGAAGAAGAGGCCCTCGCTCTACAGGAAACCTAATAGAATGGGTGGATTCTTAAAGTGGAATGGACCACTTATTATAGAAGAATTATTCTTACATTGATTACTTACTATACGGACAAGTAAAGTCAAAGCAAAGCCAATGCACATGATACCACTGAAAAATAGAGCAATGGTATGAAACCCCAAGCAATTGACCAGGAGAGGATCATCGGGAATGGACTAAGGGCCTACCAACCCTTTCTTAATGTAAGGCATATACCCCTGGAAGAAAAGATGACAGAAAGAAAGTTGATTGATACCTTAGCTTTGAACCAGCTTCTTCAATCCTGCTGCTCTTCTCCCTCTATATAGCATGGGTAGCTTGCTTCCAAGGCACTGACCGGAACTAGATAAGGAACAAGAGAGAGAAGCAGCTCAATTTCAACGGTTAGGCACGATAGCCACTCATGCAGAAGGAGATGTTTGGGATAAAAGCCCCGTCTCATGGTGCTTTTGTTAAGAGTTCCCTCTCTCTGGCAACCCTGATGGAAAAGATTGTTGCCCCCTCTCGGTTGGTTCTCTCAGACTAGCATCAACTGATGTTAAGGTTAACCCAATAGTCATGTTTCATTACTTCCGAAATCCTGGTGATGAGCATGGAGAGGTGTGCGAATAGAAAGATTCATGATGTACAACAAAGCCGCTCTATGTAGGAATTCAAGTACCAACAACAGTTTGGTCCTATATATTTCGGGTATGTTGGACCTTCATTGCCTGCTGATCTATCCAATGATTTTCTGATGGGATAGTTCTGTCGTTGTGACCATAATATCGCATTTCCATGGTGGCTGCCTTGTTGGGAAAGTGGTTTATAGGAACTTAAGACTAGGGCACTCAGAGTTGTTAATGGTTCAACCTTTACTATGTCACCGCGCACCAATCCGCAGGCTACTCTGTTGGTGCTTGGCCGCTAAGTACTTTAATATGCATTGGATAGTGCACAGAAGTGCGATTGAGACTAATCGGGAGCTTTCGTATGTAAA
>AWOL01S0101547.1:27024-56141 GCA_000715115.1 Nicotiana otophora
TTGCCTTCAGCAGATGCATCCTATTACTATATTGATGATCTTGTATACTAACCGAGTCCGCACTCGCCCGAGAACACGTACGTCCTCCCTGTAATTGTCTTGTCTTTGTTATGGTTTCAGGGCCTACGTCTACCCGTATGGAGCCACCATCATTCGCAAGGCTTNTTAATCGTGTCCACACTCGCCCGAGAACACATACGTCCTCCTTGTAATTTTCTTGTCTTTGTTATGGTTTCAGGGCCTACAACTACCCGTATGGATCCACCATCATTCGCAAGTCTTGCTTTACAGTGGACCCGATGTTGAGTCTCTCATAGCCTAGTACCGGTGAAGTAGGCAAGAGACCCTGCAAGGCAGCTACCCTTTCTGCAAAACAAATGTCTGCCTCGCCGCTGCTTTCGTGTGATTGGATAATAGTTGTAAGGAATACTAAATGAAAGTACAAAACGTTTCAAAGACAATTGAGAATATGACGGTTAGCCCCTCGGCACTTGGGAGGCATCCTATTTAACAAAGATTCTTCCTCTAAATGAATAGAATATTAGTCTGCTCCATTATATTCCCCATTATTTCACTTTCTCGCTATTCGAAATATCATAAGAGAAGAAAGCTGGCAGGTTAGATCCTAGGGTAGATTCCTATTGTTGAATGATCGACTAGCTTCCTCTTTAGTTATTTGATATTGGGTTCGTGTTCAGTGTACCGCTCTCTTTATATATGAAATTACTTCGTCCTTTTTTAGCCCTTTTTCATTTGTGCATCTTTCTCCCATGCTTTCTGTTGGTCAACAACCAATCAATGTGCTCTATAATTCTTCACTACTCGTACAGGCTTGACGGAATTAAGTTGTATTGAGTGAATCGTTTTGGCTCAATCAATCAAGAATGCCTCAACTGGATAAATTCACTTATTTCACACAATTCTTTTGGTCATGCCTTTTCCTCATTCTTATTAGGTTATATCTCCCTTTGGATTTAGAAGTGAAACTCTTTTTCTACTATATAACAAGGCCCAAGTTACAACGGGCTCTTTCTATTCTGAAATGGTTCATATGTCATTATTGCTTGCTAACTTTTGGATATAAGATCTATGCTAACTTGTTTGATGCTATTTTACTTCATTCCAAATTTTTTATTCTCCCATCTGAACTGCAGCTACTATCCTACTATATGAATGAACAGGATAAGGATCCAGAATGGGTGGAATTCGTACGACAGCACCTACAAACCCAGGGACTCTCACCCAGGGAGTACGAGGTCATGGTGCTTCCTCAATATAGAATTGTGTTTTGCGCCTCGAGAGCATATTTCCTCCCTCTATAAACTCCTTTTTTATGGTCTAGAGGAACCACAATTCTTCATTGATCCACAAGACCTGGATTCCATACTGAGGGTGCACCTTGAACCCTTAGAATTCAATCACCCTGCTCTATGCCAGGTCTTAGAAAGTCTATGTGTCGATAGACATAATTCCCCTTTTTATCAAGATCTAAAGGGAACTCAAGCGCATCATTTTCGTGGCTTTATAAACTTAAAGCACCAAGCGCGATTGGAAATGCAACATCGCCTAGAGTTACGAGAGTTATGGAAATCTCTTGAGAGAAGGAACACTTTTCTAAGCGAGGAAAACGCCTCTCTAAGAGAAAAACTTTTAATTTTCGACAGGGAAGTCCCATAAAATTATTCTTTGTTGTGTTGTTGTCATACAATAGCGTTCTTCATTCCGTCGTCGATCTTCCAAATTCTTCTGGTATGCCGCTATGCCAGCAAGGAGCGACAGAACCAAGTTTTCTGTGGTGATGTCAGAATTTGCACCTATTTATATCTATTTGGTGATCAGTCTGCTAGTTTCTTTGCTCCCACTCGGTCTTCCTTTTCTATTTTCTTCCAATAGTTCGACCTATCAAGAAATATTGTCGGCCTACGAATGTTGTTTCGATCCTTCCAGCGATGCCAAAAGTCGTTTTGATATAAGATTTTTTCTCGTTTCTATTTTATTTATTATTCCTGATCCGAAAGTAACCTTTTCCTTTACATGGGCATTACTACCCAACTAGACTGGTCCGTTTGGATCTTAGTCCATGGTGGCTTTTTTATTGATTTTGACGATTGGATCTCTCTATAAATGGAAAAGGGGTGCTTCGGATCGGGAGTAACCACTAGTGAGAGGGCAAACATTGGGGGGAAGGATAAAGGATAGAGCGATGCCTACATTAAATCAATTGCTTCGTCATGGTAGAGAAGAAAAACAACAAACGGACCGTACTCGATCTTTGTATAAATGTCCCTAGAAGCAAGGAGTATGCCTGTGTGTTTCAACGAGAACACCGAAAAAACCTAATTCAGCTTAAGATAGCCAAAGTATGGTTGAGCAATCGACATGATATATTTGCTCACATTCCAGGCGAAGGTCATAATTTGCAGGAACATTCTATGGTCTTAATAAGAGGAGGTAGAGTGAAAGATTCGCCAGGTGTGAAATTCCATTGTATTCGAGGAGTCAAAGATTTGCTGGGAATTCCGGATCGAAGAAGAGGCAGATCAAAATATGGTGCGGAAAAACCCAAATCCATATGAATGGAAGATGTCTCTGGAACTCGTTTTTCTCGGTAAGGATAGGTACGAAGTCACTCGAATGAAATGAGAGGGAACAACCACAACGTTACACCCCAAAACTATACAGAGCCCTTCCGAATGACCTAGAACATAGTCTACTAGACTAGCCAAGAAAGAGTCTAGTAGACTATATTTTCCCGTGGAGGTGAGTGGAGGAAGCTGTGAACCATCTAACTCTAATTACCAACTCGGGACTATATTAGTAAAAAGCGGCATTATCCGTTTAATCAATCCCCCCTCGCTTACCACCATGAACAACACCTTTCCCGATCAATTGGTTTTTAATTATTTAATAAGAAGGACGGCAAATCCTACCATTGTATTTCTTTTTTTCATTTGGATCTTATCAACTTGGAGAGTGTCTAGATTAAGACACTTCTCGTATTCGGATAATCAAGATCGACTAAATGAGAGTGTGGCATATATGGTAAAAGAAAAAATCAGCCACACTTTTCTGGACCCCTTTTTTTAAGGAAATGGTAGTGGGTAGGGCTTATCTTTCCCCCAGACTACATTACTCACTGGAAATCATTCCACATACAGGAACTGGGAAAAAAAAGGGCTCGAACTACAGGCATCTGCTACCTTATTCCCTTGGTATGAGAAGTTGATTATGTAGGCTGACAACCTTTCGTAGGTTGTTTTGATCAGGCCAAATAATCGATTAGTAGTATCCCTGAGATTTCCCAGGGAGACCGGAGTACCCTATGCCCCATCACCTACAAAATGATCAGTTACAGAAGTATTGTGCTTCTGAGGGTCCTCTGCGTCAGAGTGACCCCGGCGGGGCGATCCAGTCACCCGGAGTTCAATTTTGATCCATTAGGTTATTTGTTTTTTGAAAAGAAACGAGAGACAAGAAAATATCTTTGATTACGATTAAAAGGAACAATCTCAAATAGACTAAGATACAATTTCGGGTCATTTCTTGGTGAACATGATCTGTCATAATCTCTTCGATCCCTTCATTTATGTGCCAGAATAGAGAGACATTTGGTAGGAAAGTGGAAGAGACCTTTTTGTATTTGATAATCAAAGGGAGTGGGAAAGCTGTAGTAATTCTTTGGAAAAGCCCGGTTCTCTTTGTCTTCGAGCATTCATTCCTCAATCCACTGATTCTTTCCTTCATATACCTCCCCACCAATAGATATAGACAAATAGGAATAATCGAACCACGTCTACAAAATACTAGTACCATGCAGCTGCTTCAAAACCAACGTGATACTCCTTGGTCAGATGACCAAGATATTGGCGAATACCACATATGATTGAGAAAATAGTACCTATAATCACATGAAAACTATGAAAGCCATTTTCTAAGAAAAAGGTAGAACCATAAATACTATCCAAAATAGTGAAGGGTGATTGATAATATTCCATTCCTTGAAAGCCTTTGAATACTAGAGCCTGTGAAACGGTAGCTACTAAAGCATAAACTGCTCGGTTTTCCTTCCCCGCGAGTATAGCATGATGAGCCCAAGTTACGGCAGCTCCGGATGAAAGGAGAATAAGGGTATTAAGAAAAGGGATTTCCCAAGGATCTAAAACCGCAATCCCTTTTGGGGGCCAAATACCTCTGATATCTACCGTAGGTGCCAAAGAAGAATGACAAGAAACACGAAAAAATGCAAAAAAGAACATAACCTGTGATTCGATAAAGAGAATAAAACCATATCGAGGTCCTAATTGTACGACTTTGCTATGATATCCTTCGAACGTGGATTTACGTAGAACATCTCGCCACCATACAAATATGAGGCCCAAACTGAGAAGTGTTGCACCGCCTTGAAATGAGTGCATGTACATCATACCTCCTACGGTTGTTGCCAGAGCTCCGAGTGAGCCCGAAATAGGCCATTGACTTGGATCTACGAAATGATAAGAATGCCTATGTGGTTCAATCATAAACAACTTTACCTCGGTTCTATGTAAACCCCTCCTTCACCCCCACCCCCTAAAGTAGTAAAGTAAAGAAGGGCTCTTTGGGGTTTAATTTTCTTTCTATCTGACAGGACAAACAAAGAAATAGGAAGGGATGGTTCTTTTATTCCATTTATAGAAGTCTAACTAGAAAAAGACTCTCTGTATTACTTTGAAAAGAGAATCGTTGGTTTGACCAACGACCTACATGGGAAAATAGACCTTCTTTCTTTGATTAGAAGCAAGATTTTTTGAAAGTAACAATTCCATTCGGTTCGCTTTCGGAAAACTTGCTGGTCGCGGATTAGTTCGTTCATGGAAGCCTGCGGCCTCAACTCAAAGGCACAGGTTGATCTCTCTGGTTGAGGCTGCATTCATTTATTCTTATTCAACTTGACACGTGGGAAGGGCTTACTCTACTAGTGGCGTGTCTTGGTCTCGCTCCCTTACCGCACTATTCCTCCGCACTAAAAAGAGCGATTGAGAATCTCGAGAACCTTTCCGAACGTCGGTCTTCACGGGGCGATCGGAAAAGAAAGGACTATTTAATTATTTTACTGCCTTCCATTTCACTATTCTGATCGAATTAATTGCTCTTCCGAACGACCAAGTCATAATGAGATTAAAAATAGATGCTTCATTAGCCGTGTGGAACATGGATTAGTATTATGTCATTCCTACAAGTTATGACCCACCCAGGATTTCTCTGTACGGACATAGGGATCAAATACAATATGTCTTTTTCCATTCCCCGTGAGCCACTTATTTCTCCGAAACAAGAGATTAAAGTCATCTTCCTCCCTTTTCCCAAGAAGTCGACGGTGTTACACCATTGGGATACTTCGAATAAACTTGAGTACATATAGGATACACCGGTGCTAAAACATTTTCTCAAGATATTTTCCAAACTGTTGGGGTTGTTGCTCCGGATCTTGTTCTCCTGGTGTGAAACCAGTTGGTTTCGTAGTTTTAGAATTCTACTGATCCAAACTATTCCATCTCCATCATTGCCTATAGGAATAAAGAAAGTAAAGAGGAAAAGGCATGACTAGAAGAATTGTGTGAAATAAGTGAATTTATCCAGTTGAGGCATTCTTGATTGATTGAGACAAAACGATTCCCTCAATACAGCTTAACTCCGTCAAGCCTGTACGAGTAGTGAAGAAGTATAGAGCACTTTGGTTGGTTTTTGACCAATGGAAAGCATGGGAGAAAGATGCACAAACGAAAAAGGGCTAAAAAGGACGAAGTAATTTCATATATAAAAAGAGTGGTACACTGAACACGAACCCAATATCAAAGAACTAAAAAGGAAGCTAGTCGATCATTCAACAGTAGGAATCTACCCTAGGAGCCAACCTGCCAGCTTTTTTCTCTTATGATATTTCAAATAGCGAGAAAGTGAAATAATGGCGAATATAATGGAGCGGACTAATACTTTGTTCGACTAAAGGAAGAATCTTTATTAAATAGGATGCCTCCCAAGCGCCGAGGGGCTAACCGTTATATTCTCAATCGTCTTTGCGTCGCTTCATACTTTCGTTTAGTATTCCTTACAACAATTATCCAATTACACAAAAGCAACGGCGAGGCAGACATTTATTTTGCAAAATGGCTGGCTGCCTTGCAGGTTCGCTTGCCTAGTTCACCAGTACTAGGCTATAAGAGGCTAAACATCGGGTCCATTGTAAAGCAAGTCTTGCGAATGATGGTGGCTCCATACGGGTAGTCGTAGGCCCTGAAACCATAACAAAGACAAGACAATGACAGGGAGGACGTACGTGTTCTCGGGCAAGTGCGGACTCGGTTAGTATACAAGATCATCAATATAGTAATAGGATGCATCTGCTGAAGGCAAGACTCATGTAACAACAAGATAGACCGAAGCTCAACCATAGTTGGTTTTGGTCGTGGAAGCTTTGCCGTAGTGACAAAGATTTCATAGTCCGAAGGCAGGCCAACAAGAACGAATGTAAACATATTAGATTGAGACACCGGTGCATTGATAGATGCCAAGGAGTCACAACTGTTCTTGAATGTACGAAGGTAAGCCACCATAAACTGATTTCCTTTCTTCTCTCTTTCTATATCATGTTCCTCACTAACCCGAAAGGCTTTCTTGAAACCATACTTTGGGGAGGGGATCTTTGAACCTTGTTTGAGCTCATCGTCCCCTTTCTAGACAAGAAAGGAGAGGGGGAAGGGGAACTTCTTTCTTTTTGTTTTAACTTACATACGTTAATCTAGGTCCAGCCTCGCTTGCATTCAATTATCAAGGGGGATGTCTACTCTTTCATTTACATATGCAAGCTCCAGATTAGTTGCAATCGCACTTATGTGTAATTTCCAACGCATATTAGAGCACTTAGCGGCCAAGCATAAACACAGTAGCATGTGGATTGATTCCCGGTGACACCATAAAGGTTGAACCATCAACAACTCTGAGTTCCCCAGTCTTAAGTTCCTATCAACCACTTTCCCAACAAGTCAACCGCCATGAAAATGCGATATTGTGGTCACAATGACAGAACTATCCCATCAGAAAATCATTGATAGATCATCAGGCAATGAAGGTCAAACATACCTGAAATATATAGGACCAAACTCTTGTTGGTACTTGAATTCCTACATGGAGCAGCTTTGTTGTACATCATGATTCTTTATGTTCACACACCTCTCCACATCCAGCACCAGGATTTTGGAAGTAATGAAACCTGACTATTGGGTTAACCTTAAAATCAGTTGATGCTAGTCCGAGAGAACCAGTAGAGAGGAGGCCAACAATCTTTTCCATCTGGGTTGCCAAAGTAATATATACCGGAGAGGGGGAACTACTAATAAAAGCACCATGAGACGGGGCTTTTCTCCCAAACATGTCCTTCTGCATGAGTGGCTATCGCATCTAACCCTTATAATTGAGCTGCTTCTCTCTATTGTTCCTTATCTGGTTCCGGCCAGTGGCTCGAAGCAAGCTACCCGCGTTATATAGAGGGAGAAGAGCAGCAAGATTGAAGAAGCTGGTTCAAAGCTAAGGTATCAATCGGCTTTCTTTCCATCGTCTTTTCTGTCAGCGGTAGATGCCTTAGATTAAGAAAGGGTTGGTAGGCCCTTAGTCCATTCCCGATGAGCCTCTCCTGGTCAAATGCTTGGGGTTTCGGACCATTGCTCCCTTTTTTAGTCGTATCACGTGCATCGGCTTTGCTTTGACTTGACTTGTTTGTATAGTCAGTAATCGATGTAATAAAGATTCTTCTATTATAAGTGGTCCAATCCACCTTAAGAATCCGCCCATTCTATTAGGGTTCCTTAAGAGCGAGGGCTTCTTCTTCCTGCCTTTTCTGTAAGAGACTTTCTTTCTTTCCTGAGTATGTGTCTTCCTGCCTTATTCTTAGATGCCTTACCCTTCCTTATCCCGAGTCTTGGTATGCATAAATTCTGGTTCCCCAGCCGACTGTTGAATCTCTTTTTGCCTTGGTGTGCGAGATAACTGAAAGTTTGAAAGTTGTTAAAGAAAAGATTCGATACCTCTTTTATTATTAATTATTAATTAGCATTCTCTGATCGGCCTAATCTCATAATACATGGCTATGTCCCTGACCTGACACCAATGCAATCAGTTCCTTCCTCCGCCTTCTCTTTCGACGTTCGCCAATCGGAGAGGACATCTGATTGAGTCTAAACCTTAATTTAAAGATGCAAGGAAGACCCGGATGGACTTAATTAGGAGAATGGGCAACCCTTCATGCACGAGGTAGCAATGACAGGAGATTGACCGGTCAGGGTCGAGTGATCCTCAGGGTTTAAGGCTCTTTCTACTGCTGCGACTACCTCTCTTCTCTTCTCTTGTAGAAAGATAAAGGACCACCAGAGAGGCGAGTGCTTTCATGAATGCGGTGAACCAATCAATCTTTTCGTGTAATATCGGGGATAGGGAACCAGCGCAGCGAACTCGATTTCCCGAAGAAAAGAGTGGGCGCTCATCTAATATTTAGCTCTTAGCTGCTCTACCTCTCTATTTTCAAAATCCCTGTTCACTTATATCCCTATAACCAAGCAGGCAAGCGAGACATCAAAGCAACTGTAGAATGGAGAATGCAATTCCATTTTTTTATATGAAAGGCGTGGCATGTGAAACTAGAAATCCCATATTGTGGAATAAGAGCGGTGGCACTTGCGAAAATATGTTTTGAGGAAGGGAGTGATTGAACTAAGGAACTGAATTAATGGACGAGGAGGAATAATAAGTCAATCTTGGTCGGAATCGAAAGCAGGAAAACTGACCACATGAGCGGCAATGGGCATAAACCCTAAAACAAGATTCACTCGTTCTTCAGTCCTCACGTAGACATGAAGGGGAGCCCCCACATATAGGATTCCGATTTCTGAATGAAAAATCATTTTTTGTCGGCCTATACGCTGACTCTGAATAAAAGATTTACTCACTGCCAAAAAAAACATACTATATTTACTAGTTAAAATCGATTCACTAAGCTAGTTAAAAGCCTTATTACTTACGCAATTCCACCAGTGTATACTACATCCAACATTCTCAATATTAAATGCTTTTGGCAAGCCAGAGCGAGACTTCTTTGTGGGAACCCCCCGGTAAAGGAGACATGTCTAGTCAAATAGGCTTATAATAAGAAATTAGCTCATTCATTACTTATGCAATGACTTTCTTTTTGTAGCGTCAACATTACCTTTATATCTCCCTCATCTAGTCGAGATTCACTAAGAGAAAAGGATCAAATATGTAGTTGTAGTTTATATACTAAAATTCGATCTCGCTTCCATTCATCTTCCATTTTGAGGACAGATTCTTGAATAACAGTATAAGAATAGTCTTATAAGTTCTGGTCCTTTATGTATGCTCCAGTAAGAAAGTCCCTTTCTTCGGCTAGTAAAGATTTTCATTTTAGGCAAGCAAGCTGCAGCGCGAGTATCTTTTTTTCTTTACTTTTGCTGCAATAGAGGAGATTTCCATTGGACTAGTTAAAGACTTAGATAATACACCAGGTTTACATAAGAAAAAGTTCATGTAGATAAAAGAGATTAGACTAGTCATTGCACTAGTAGCATCTACGAGCCTCCCGCTTCGATACCATCTCCTTTTTTACCAGCCAAGCTGCCCTGTCAACCCTTTGCGGCGCTTGCTTCCTAGCTAGAACTCACACAGTGCAAACATAAATGAAAACTAAGCCTAGTTTGACTCCCTAGCGTACAGGCAAGAGTAAGCTACTTCACTCGAAGAGAAGAAATAAGCTAACGATTGGTTCAGATAAGGATTCCTCCTCTCTTTCCAAGTTAGCTTCGATGTGACTTCTGTTGAATTAGCTCTTGGGGATATGATAGGTAAGAAGGAAACCAATACTGGAGGAAGTGAATCAATCATAAGAGATTGTTAAAAAAGGCTTGTTTCTTGCCCGAGTAGGGGAAGGGATTGACCTAAGGCAAGGTTTACTTATCCCACTCTAGTTCTGGTAGGAAGACTCCTTTTGAGTAGTCTCATAGTTCATATCGGCTCCAACCATTCTTGCTAAGGCTCCTAGCGAAAGATCAAACTTAAGAGTAAGAAAAATTTCTTATCATAGACTTAGATAGCAGATGCAAGTTTAAAGACCATCAGCGAGGGGAAGACTTTTGTAGAGAAGTTTAGATAGGTTGACTCTTTTTTTGAGAATTCTTTATATAAAGAAGAGAGGGAGGAGATCTAAACGAAATACTTGTATCGAACGAGCCCCTATCTCAATTACATGTAAGGAGCTATTAACCTATGCCTATGGTCTTCGTTCCTTACACGATAGATTCAGAGCCAGATTGGGATGCCCTATCGAGGTAGTCTCCAGCTCTACATCTATCTACTATTAAGAAAGGAAGGGGATAGGGTTTGAGTTACCCAGCTTAGTAACAACCAAGGTTTGGAGAACAACTTAATTACGAAAGAACCCCTGTTGATTCGCCAAAGATCTACAAGATAGGATTCTAGAGAAAGAGATGGTATTAAGGATACTTTAACAGAACCGTAGGACTTATCTTGAGTTGGGCATCCGTGACTCCATTCCTGACTAGAGAAGGGAATGCGGTGAATTACCTGTTTGGATCAATGAATAGACACCCACGAATTAGCAGCATATTTGCGGGATCTATCGAGTGGAAAACTGGGATGTCGATACACAGAAGAGCTACCAAACATGATCACCAACAAAAGAGTAGCAAGTGCTTTCTTGGGGCTTGGAGATCCTTAAGCTTGGGTTCGCTTCGGGCTTGAGTTCGACCTTGGCTTCGGGGTTGACTCCTAGGCCCAACTAACGATAAACTACAACACTAGATCTCTAGCGGATAATACCCTAAAAGAAAGACTGGTGATTCGTCGATACCAATGTCGAGGCTCCTTTACAAGCTCAAGAGAAGAACAAGAGAAATCCTAGCTTTATAACATAGGAACAAGAGCTATAAGAGTGGGTTACTAAACCATTCGAGATGCAGAAAATGGATCCTCGCTCTCGACACCCTCCCCCTTGGGCATAGCTCCTTGCGAACACCTCAGTACAGATCACCAAACAAGAGATGCTAGCATTGATATCAGAAAAAACAACATTGATTGGTTGAAGCATGCTTCGATTAGCTTCTAGCTCGGTAACAAGAGAGAGATTGGCATCGGAGAACAAATCAAATGACGAAGGAAATACCGCTGATTCGTCGAGAATCTACATCCAGGACTGGTAGACAAGAAGCTAGCAACTCGATCTAGAGATCGAAGAATGGGAGAATGACCCGAACAGGTAAGAGATACTGGCGATAGGCCTCAGAGATACAATCGATGAATCACCGGAAGGAAATACTGGTGATACGCCGAGAGATACTGGGAATTCTACGAAGAAGTGCACCTGGACTATAGAGCTCCTCACCCACTAAAAAGAGAAGAGGCCGGGGAGGATCGATACACTTCGTTGTCCATCCCATGGACAACTCCTTCCTCTTGCTTATTCTTTCGTTTGAGTGCTGCTTGAGTGAAGAAGCCGGTTGACTACTTTCAACCAGACAAAATCATCTGATTGACCAGGCCTCCTTAGGGAATGCGGATTCAGTAAAAACCGGTACCAAGATTGACTAATTNTAGTATAGATCACCAAACAAGAGATGCTAGCATTAATATTAGAAACAATAACATTGATTGGTTGAAGCATGCTTCGATTAGCTTCTAGCTCGGTAACAAGAGAGAGATTGGCATAGGAGAACAAATTAAATGACGAAGGAAATACCGTTGATTCGTTGAGAATCTACATCCAGGACTGGTAGACAAGAGCTAGCAACTCGATCTAGAGATCGAAGAATAGGAGAATGACCCGAACAGGTAGAGATACTGACGATAGGCCTTAGACATACAATTGATGAATCAGCAGAAGAAAATACTGGTGATACGCCGAGAGATACTAGGAATTCTATGAAGAAGTGCACTTGGACTATAGAGCTCCTCACCCACTAAAAAGAGAAGAGGCCGGGGAGGATCGATACACTTCGTTGTCCATCCCATGGACAACTCCTTCCTCTTGCTTATTCTTTCGTTTGAGTGCTGCTTGAGTGAAGAAGCCGGTTGACTACTTTCAACCAGACAAAATCATCTGATTGACCAGGCCTCCTTAGGGAATGCGGATTCAGNTCTTCTTCTTGTGTAGTCTTTCATTTGAGTGTTGCTTGAGTGAAGAAGCCGATTGACTACTTTCAACTAGACAAAATCATCTGACTGACCAGGCCTCCTTAGGGAATGCGGATTCAATAAAAATTGGTACCAAGATTGACTAATTAAAGAATCTCTGTATTCCTAGATGCCCTTCTTGGGATTCATAGAGGTCTGCGAACCTGTGCTTCAGATTTCACTGGAGGGCTTTTGTCATCCATATCCATCACTGTCAGGGGTAAGCGCATACATACAGACTAGACTCCTTTAAATGAAAAAGGCTTCTTGTCGGCAAATACCGCCTTCTCATCAACGTATTTTTAGCATTAATAATGGGTGGAAGATACCACGCTGTGGATCCGAGCACAGGAAGTTTAGGAGGTGTCACCGTCAATCATGTAAGATAATAAGTGACCTCAGTCTTTATATCCTATGTGTGGCACACAGACAAATCTTGCTAATGACTCTACACAAGTAGGCGCGGCGTCGATTTGAAAAGTAAGCAAGATGCTTATTATCTTAGCTTTATCTACTTAAAGAATCCTCTTGTACGATTTTTAAGTGATTCCAGGGCTGGGATCATTAACGGAGTTCAGTCACATTTCATCCCCAACTATAAAGAGTTCCCTTTTGGCCAAGATAAATAGCCGAGTTCAAAGGAGAGAGTTATCTCGCGCCACTAGTTATTCTCTACCTAGCCATCTGTCTCACTGTACGGTAGAGGTAGGCTATTGCATGATGCAAGATGCTTAAAGCCTTTCGAGTTGTTGTCGCTCATTCTTTCATTTTTCCTAGCTTGCGGTCACTTGTATCTTTGTTGCTAGATGAGGCTTTTCCTTTGCTCATGTCGCTTGCCGGTCAGTTTGATTCTTTATTGGTTGCCAGCCGGTCGCTAGTCCTCCTCACTCTTGATTGGTTTGAAGGCCTCTTTAGTGGCATAAGCAGAAGACTGTTGAAAGTTGACGAAGGCTAGACAATGTATAACACTCTGTCAGTGAAGCACCCTACTACGAATGAGAATGAACGAACTCAGTCTAGCGCAAAAGGAGAGAAGAATAAGCAAATAGATTAGAGCAATTAGCGAGACTCAGAGTGATTGCAAGCTATGCTCACTCGAAAAGTGTAGAATCAGAGTGAGTCAAGCGAGAGGGAAGCTAGTGAGAGAGAATCAAAGTGAGCTAGCAAGAATGAGGACTATACCGACAATCAAGGCGATAGAGAGGGAACTCAGTCGTCAGTCTAGAGACACTACCGCCAAGCAAGCAACTGAACTCGCTAATCAGAGACTGAGACGGACACGAGTTCAGTCGTTCCATAAGGAAAAGACAAATGAAGAAGGCGAATGGAAAAAAAAAAGAATAATAAGAGGTCGTCACGACTAGATACGATGAGCAAGCACAGGGAAACTCAACAACGGCATGCGAGTAGTATAAGCCCTTCTCCTACCTGGGGTAGGGCAGGGACATCCCTCTCTGTAAGGTGGTAAGTTGCCATTCACGACAAGGAAGGAATAAAGAAAATAAGATTAGTTGTATGAAGGCAAAAAGGAGGGGAAGGTCACCCGAGAGGTTCAGTTGCTTGACTTCATAGAAGGGGATTTGGCTATTCATTCCCACTTTTTGTTTTGAAAGACATAGGCCTAAACTAACTATGACTAAGGTAAGGAGCTTTTCATAGGGTCGATAGTCCTGGTTCACCACTCATTCCCGAGCCCGAGAAAGCACCTCGTTTTAGGTTAGCTATACTTACTTGTCGTGTACTAGCACGTTTTTGTAGATGGATTTGACGGCATTTAGCTAGCCTATATCTTATTCTCCGCTCTTCTTGATCCACCAATAAGCTCCTGTATCAATAGTAGCCCCAGTGTTAGCATCTTAGGAAGTCATGATATGATAAACATAAGCATCTTCGTCTATGTGAGGCCGGAGATGTGGATTAAATATATACTCGTCTGTGGTAGGAATCGATCCAAGGGCTACTTTCAGGCTCTACTAAGAGAATTCAGAATTCCCGGCTCTTAGTCATCACTCTGTGAAGGTGTGGGCGAATAAATATCCATCAAAGGCAGAGCTAGCACACGGGAGGTGACACCAACCACACTCCTGGATAGGCGCACTCTCGTCGATCCACCACAAAGGTTAACGACGTATTCGCCCGAGTTTGGAAGAAAATAAAGGGGCAGCACATTATCCATGTGCAAATGGAGATGCGGTCCGGTTCGAGCATATCCTCTCCATATCTCACCATAATCTTCGATTGCATACCTATCAGCAGTAGGACATCCTGTTCCCACGCGAGAGCTTGTAGTTGCGGATCTGGAAGATCTCTAAGGTGGAGTTGATCCCATGGACGCAGAGAGCGTCAGAGCCGATTCACTAAGTCAATTAGACTGTTATAGAACCTCCTCATCAGTAGAAACGCTTTATCCAGTCGATGAAGATCCCGAAACGGAGTCCTTAGTCACAAGCCTGTTCCATAGCTAGCCCAAGTTGAACCATACTCTGTGGAAGCACACGTTTTGGGGTAGATAAATCGACCATGTCGCATAATCTGTTGCGGTTCCTGGTACCCCTCTTGCCGCTCGACATGAATGAAGTTGAATACCCGATCTTCTCGGATAGAGCTTAATCCTCTTCCCTGCTTTCCTTTGTTTTTTGTTATGTTAGCGGAAGACTTAATCCTTAGAATTAGAAAGAGAGAAAAAGTACAAGACAAAAATACAGAGCTAACCTCAGAAATGGAGGAAGGGAGTGCAAGACTACTAAAAGTACTCGACATAATAGAGTGTCGACTAAATAGAAAATATGGTATGGCAAGATTTTTAATAAACGAGCGAATAACCAGTAGCATTGATTGAATGACGTCATGGGAGAGAATTCATTTGATGAAGGAGAATGTCCTTCGAATGAAGAAGCTTCCGACCTATCCTCGATCACTTTCTCGATGGGGAAAATAGCTAAATGGTAAGAAGGAAGTGTCCTTAGTGGAAGAGGAGGATTAGATCTTATTTAGCTTAGCTGGGAAGAAAGAGTTTGATAGACTTAATCTACTTTCCTTGTCGAGCTCACCGGAACTCTTTTCATCAGGGTAGAGGGAAGAAGGTCTTTAAAAGGCATAAGTGGGCTTCAAAGAGTAAGCCGGCTCAAAGCGTAGAGCGATTTAGGATCAGATCTGTACCGGGTTAGGCTTTGGATAGTTAGATAGATCGCCTTGAGGCTATAAAGGCCATTCAAGGGAAGGCGAGGGAATTCTATCTATCCATAAGATGGGGAAGGAAATAAGCAGATTTTGGCTTGGCATTACTATTGTCGCCCCAGTCTTCCTTCCTTTTAGTAGCCGAAGGTGAGAAGGAAGAGCTTACTCTTCCCGTACGTAGTTTCATTCCTAACTGTTCAAGCCTTTAGATCTATCTTTAATAGATATTTTACTTTCTAGTCAAAGGGTCTTTACCTGATGGATATAAGCTTTTTGCAAGAGGTTTTATGTAAATCAAATGTCCTTGTTGTCTTATAGGTCCCTATTCTATTGTTGATTTAGAACTCGAGAAGGAGAGAGGCTCTTCTGACTAAAGAAAAAAAGGGGTGAGCTTGAGAGTTGATCTTCTTTCAGCTGAGAGAGATGCTAGCATTGAATGAACGTGATTCGCCAGTATTGGGAATAAAGAACCTTCTATAATGAAGAGTAGGACATGAGGGAAGTATAGTCTACTAAGAGAAGAGAAAGAGGAATGTACCTACCAATCCAATAGGGAGATAGAGTGGAAGAGAAGGGAACCTTATTCAGTCAAATTCTATTCAATATACCCCCATAGTCTAGTGGTTAGGAAACCTCTCTTTCAAGGAGGCGGCGGGGATTGGAATTCCCCTAGGAATATGTGTACTATGAAAGGAAGGTTATCACAGAGAGAAGGGCATTTGTCTAGTTCAGTTTCACTCTGAAGAATGCCCTTTTATATTCCTATTCAATTCTTCCTATCTTACAGGAAAGAAAACTCTTGCTCATAAAGTGAAGATAGGCCTTCTTTTCTTTCAATACTAGCTAGTAGTGAAGACTCTTCTTGCTCACCTTTCTGGGATAGTTTCCATCATCATCCTTAGTTAAACGACGCCTTTCTCTTCTCCTTACTTTACAAATGAGGATTCGAAAGAGCAAACAAAGAAGCAATAAGAAAGCCTAAAGGCATAATCAAGGGAAGGCTCGGGCAGCTGCCAAAGGGCTTCCCTTAGGGGACCTATTATACCACTTCCCGGAATAGAATACAAGAAGGAGGTTTGACATCACTCATGACACAAGAAGGTTTGCTCACCAAAGGGGGGGAAAAGGTCAGCACTTGAGAGGCTTGCTTCGCTCAAAGGTGGGAAGAAAGTTAAGCACTTGATAGGCTTGCTTCGGTAGGAGTCAAAAAGAAAAGGCTCAAGAAGGAACTGCACTCGAAGAATGGAAAGGCAGGATGCGAAGGCGCTATTACGATTATTCTCGAAGCAAAAGACCATACAATTACCTTTTCCTTATATAAATACTAAATAATAATAAATATGCCCTTTGATCGATACAAGTATGTAGCCACGTAAACGAAAAGAAGGCAAGCAATGGAAGTGCAAGATAACTAATGGCAAGGGCCAGAGATAGAGAGTGATAAAGGGGGGAGAGGAGCTTGGTAGCTTGCGTAAGTCCAGTGTCAGAGGTTCAAAAGCCACAGGTAACTCTCAGACCATTTGAGAATACAGACTTTGCCGTTTAGGTGACTACGAGATTGAACATGGGTTCACCCGCTCAAAACTACAACTAGACTACTAGTAGAGGAACTGAACGGCCAAGAAGACCTACTAAATAGGAGGAAAATGTGCTATCCCAATAGGTTTTGGATCAGATCGTTCAATAAGTGAAGAATCTTGACAATCCCAATGAGGGAAGTAGTGAAAGATAAGCGGAAGGGAGATCTTGAACTCAGGGGGAAGGGACCTTAATGACAAAATAGGAAGTACGTGCATTTCCTGATCAAAGAAGCCCTTGAACTCACCTCCATTCAACAAAAACATTTCACACATGAACTCTCCTCGGGATTGGACTCTTTCTGACAGCCCTTTTGCCAACATAGATGAATCTTCTATCCATATCTGATTTCGACCCATCTTCCAAGACACCTTCAACCAAACGTAGAGATCAGGGGTGATGTATCAAAGTCGACCTCCTTGTTAGGCCAGATAGATGACTAGGATATGGAGATGCTTAAAAACTCATTCTTTGAATAACTAAAAACATAAGCGACGAAGCAAGGAGCTTAGCGTATCGTTTTTGACTATCTTCTCTGTCATGTCTGAGTTCTAGCATTCTAGGGAATTTGTGCTTTGCTTTGTCAGTGTCACTTTCAATATGCTTCACACATCCAAGTTTGATTGAACTGTCCATATTGGTCATCTAGAGAGATTATATATAGTGTGCCATTAGGGAGGAGAACTCTTGAATAGAAAGGAGGGGAAAAACGGACGATGAGATCAGTCGCAGGCCAATGAACACATCTAAATTGGCATCAATAAATAGCTTTTCTTTGAGTAAATAAATATAGATGCCCCTGAATTATCTCTTCCCTACCTTCTTGGGTCAGCAGTTGATCCCGTTGCCTCAGACCTTTCTAGGGCGTGACCCCTACCCTAACAGAACGACTCGCCCTTCCATGCGCTAAGCTGGGCAGAGCACTTTCAGAAAGAGGACTGTACCGATTATAGAGTAGCATTTTTCTCCTTCACATCGTCGGTCAACTCTGGGGATAGTGGATAGAGCTCCTCCGTATTTCGCTCATATGGCAAGTGTTGCTTGTTGACTGCCATAGACTAGCTTTCCTCAGTCATTGACTATGTCTAGGCTACCCCTCTATCAAGATAAGAATTTTTCCCAAATAAATGAGAGAGATCAATGTGCGAATTTCCTTTCCAATCTACCTCATGGTTGAGAGAAATACACCTGACTCGATCAGTACGACTCCAACTGGCTTGGTTGGAAGGGGCTATAAAAGGACATGATTGATATCATACTTCTTTTGGCCTGGAGAGGAGTCTGGCGTACTTCCAACACTCAGAGAATGCTTAAGCACTGGCGAGCAAACAAAGAGATCTGATGCTCGACTACCTAAAAGAAAGAAAGCCCAGTTTGGATATTCATTCCGCTAGAGCAAAGGCATGAAGTTAAGAAGGCCGCTAAGGTTGAGCCTTACAAATTTTAAAGAGTCATATTCAATCACCCGGAAATATCCACATCTGCGAATAGAAGCTATGGAGGGAGATCCATGCAATGGCATTCAATCAACAGATACCACTTCTTCATCCCATCTCGGGCATTTGGAACTGTTAGCAGTTGAGGACGAACATCAAGCTTTCTATGAGTGGAAATCCGATTAGTGAACCCTCTTTCGTACTTCCTCCTTTCCCTTCTAGTCATGGTCACCATTTTGTTATCACCGCGTAAGACTACTTCACCAAGTGGGTTGAAGCAATACCAATAGCCTTAAGATTGGAAAGTCGCTTTTAAGCCCAAGTGCAACCAAACTAGCAGGAAATGAAAGCAGAAATGGATTTGTGCCACTATCTGTATGCTTGTCTTCAAGAATCAATCAACCAAATAAGAAATCAACAAATCAAGTTGAGGTATCAAAGTCTATCCTGTCTTCTTTCGTTTCGACCCTGATGTATGAGATGAGGAATTCTTCACAGCTAGATTCATCAGTAGCTTAGAAACTAGGAACTGGATGAGGGGAAGAAATGAGAATAGGCCTCGCCCATTCAATTATGACATTCTCTTCTTGATCACCGGATATTGATAGAAAACCAGACACACCAAAAGAAAGACGAAGGGGGAGCCTGCGGCAAGGGTCAGATTGACCCTAGGCTTAATGCCCCAACGGGCACAGTCATAAGAGAAGCCTTTCTTTGAATTAAAGGAACTCGATATGAATTAAAGGAGAAACATAGAGTCATTGCTGTTCTAACTGCTGTAAGAAGAAGTGAAGTGAGGGAGTTGTTCAAATCATATCGTATGCTCGTCTTCATAAAGGTTTGAGTTTGATTGTTTGTTGCCAAAGAGAAGAGTTCATTGTTTAGTTCCTACTCTGGGTTTGTAGCTAACAGCGGTAGTGATTTTCTTATCGATTATTGTAGATTAATAAGACCCAAAACCGGTAGCGAGTAGAATAAAGAAGTTGCTTCTAGAATGCCGATTACTAGGTAAATCGCCCACTATATATAGCACCTATCGGACGGGGAAACTTTATTGAATTGAGTTCGGTCTAGAAGGTTCAAGCAAGGGATGTGGATTGAGTCCAAGTTCTGGAGAAAGAGGGGGCCTTTGTTTTTTCATCTTTCCTAAATCGATCGATCAAATTCTTCATATCCGAAGCGCAGGAAGGATCTGACTAGAAAGTCGTCTNTGAAGGTTCAAGAAAGGGATGTGGATTGAGTCCAAGTTCTGGAGAAAGAGGGGACCTTTGTTTCTTCATCTTTCCCAAATCGATCGATCAAATTCTTCATATCCGTAGCATAGGAAGGATCTGACTAAAACGTCGTCTCGG
The DNA here is from genome assembly GCA_000715115.1 of Nicotiana otophora. Classification (NCBI taxonomy): domain Eukaryota; kingdom Viridiplantae; phylum Streptophyta; class Magnoliopsida; order Solanales; family Solanaceae; genus Nicotiana; species Nicotiana otophora. The sequence goes on from AWOL01S0101547.1 coordinate 46,799, forward strand.
TGATGCAATAGTACTCTGGGTATGGCCACATTCGTCTCAACAATAGGATATGGAAATAAAATCCATAGACGAGACCATCTGGGACCGAACCTTTCTATTTTCTTCTTTCTCTTTTTGTTCCCGCTTGCCGAGGACCTATATTTCAATAACGATGAAGGGCTACTGGAAGGGAAAGGGCTTCAAGAGAGATGGTTAGATTGGATGGGCATAGTTGATCGATAGAACTACGATGATTGGAATGAAGACAGGCAGACTTCTGTGCGAAAGACAGAATGGCAAAACTTTATTATTATATTATTGCATTTTTCCTAAACATCGTCAAGCCTATCCGCTAATTTGTTCCAAACTAGAGTTTCTACTTTCAAGATCGTGCTTTTAGTATGCGTGTGGTGAGATGTTCCAATTTCGGTATCTACTAATTTTTCCATTCATATGATTCAAAGGTTTCACCAGTTATAGGGCAGTTAGTGCAAACATCAAGTAAGGGCTCGTAGGGCTACTCTTGCCAAATATTCGATTTATTTCAAGGGGAAGAGAAGAGCTCTAGGTCAAGCCTCTTATTCTATTTATTCTGGTGGGTCTACCCATCTGGCAGGTAAGCGAGACAGAAGTCTCATTGTTCGTGGTGTTGCAATGAATTCATTGGATGATAATAGAGTATAAAGATTTTCTTTCTACTTCCTCTTCTATCTAAGTGTCGAGGTTTAGCTCATAGGTGGTTCGTTTTGAAGTGACTTCATCTTTATGTTTAACACATGCGTGTACTACTCGCTGTGTAGTAAAATTTCCTGTCAGTCACGATTTGATTTGAATCAATATAAAGCTTAGTAGATCATGAGTCTTGGTTCTTAGTGAAATGCTACGCGTTATCTTACATTCGATGATTTCGATAACCAAAAAGAAATTCCAGTAATGTCGTATGGTAGAAAGACAATGTCATTGAAGGGCATAATCCAATATAGGACTACTCACCTGCGTAAAGACATCGAATTAGTTCTCAGTGAAAGAGGTCTCGAGTGAACGAAGAAAAACCAAGCTCTGTCAGTCAGACCTCCGCAAAAGTACGTGATTTCACCTTTCTAACCAATTGGTGTAGGAAGAACCCTGAACCTATTCATTCTTTCTCAGACTTGCCTAGCGGCCTTTTTTATCTCGAAAAGCGGTATTTCTCTCTTTTATCATCTCTTCAAAGACATAGAACTTTGGTTCCCCTTCTTCCTAATGAACTACGAGGACCCTAGGACTGAGGACTCTTAGAAAGAAAAATTACCATACTGGCTTACCCTTATTAAGAACAGACTGGCTGACTTCCTGGTTTTTTTTATTCAATGAAGGAAAAGAAGGAGAAGAAAGCACAGACGATAAAGAAAAGGAAAGCTCCTACTCTTTAGTGACATATAAAACAAGGAGACATCTTTATGCATGCGCAAAAGGCAATTAATTGAGATAGTGCAGAGGTGACAAAGCATGCATGATGTTTCCTTCAATATGGTGGTCCCAACAAAACAAATATTAGAGCTCGCGGCCTCAGTTGGCAAAATAAGGGTTGTTGCCCAACTATCTTGCTTTTTCTTTTATTTTAAATATAAAATAACTGATGTCAGGAAGAGGGACATGATTCTTCTTTGCTTCATATTAAGCATAATATGTACTGTCTATCTAAAGCGAATCAATTTTGGATTTCTATGTTATATACTTTCTTTATTTACAATCTTAATCTATATCTTTGATTTAGATTATGTTCCTTTGGTTGTCTTACTGTTCTACTCATTAGATGTGGGGCTAGCAAAGTTGGGATTTTACCTTATTTTTCAGCAGGTCGCCTACTATGCACTCTTTATATCTTTGGATAAAGAACAATCCATCCCACCAAATAGGGTAATTTATACATTAATATTCCTACTAAATATTCAATTATTTCTTGGTATACTAATGTATAAAGATTTCTATTTAAGAGAACCAGCTAAGCTACCTTTCCTCTTGTCGGGGGCCAGGATTATTTTTTTATGCATGAAAAAAAGAAGTCATTTAGCTTTTCGACTCTCTTTCTTTATTTATTTCATCATGAGTCTAATTATTGGATTAGTCTCTTCGTCAGGTAAAGGGACTTCATTGGGGTTATCAATTTTTATTTCAGGACATATAATCTTTATATGGGGATTGCAAATTTTTATATTGCCCAACGAAAGGCATGCTATAGTTCCCTTTTTATTCTACACTCTCTTCTATCTTCTACCGTATTTCCCTCATCTCAAATGGATATCTAAGTGGATAGAAGGCTTTGATTTGCTTCTCTTCTTCCTTAGTTTATTTTCCTTCATAGAAGATTCAAGGGCATCTCATGGTAGAAGAGAAGAGGGTACTAACACAAAAGACCCCCGAACGAAAAAGAAAATATAACTTTTGGATTTTGATCCATGATGGCCTTTTTATTGATTTTGACNTCAAGAGGGTAGTAACACAAAAGACCCCCGAACGAAAAAAAACATATAACTTTTGGATTTTGATCCATGATGCTCTCTATGAATGGAAAAAGGATGCTTTAGATTGACTAGTGATAGATGGAAATAAATCGGGGGATATATGCCGGACAACAGCTCCACCACCCTCAATGGATAGTTTGATATGTTCGGAGCAGGATTGGCTGGAAGGCCCTTATGTTTTTGGCGAGATAGGGACCGAAGTAAGACTGTGAAAAAGAGGGACTTCTTTCATATACTAAAAGAAAGGCCTTTCTCATAGTTAGTAACCTGTATTTTGGTTGGTTTTGTGAGAAAGGGGATGAGGAGTGGTAAGGAGGGCCCCATCACCCAAACTACTTTACATAATGGAATAGATTATGCGTACCTGAACTGGTTTAACAAAAGGGGTCGAGAACTACATAGATCTGAGACTTTCTTTCCTTGGTCTGGGAGGTAAGTTATGTAGGCGTGCAACTCTTCCTAGGTTGTATTCGATCACGAATTACCAAATAATCGATTAGTAGTATGCCTGTGCCAGAAGACCTTCTCGCAGATGATTTCTAATCAGTGTTCCGCGAGTGACTTCTCGATGAATAAGCTACGATTGCTCTTATTGATACAGTTTCATTTTTAGGAAGGTTTGTATTCCACCTATCTTACCTGATGATTAGGATTTGCTTTCCCTATTTGAAAAAAGGAGATCTGTGTCATTTTCACTATGCTTCACATATGAAATTATGCTGCTTTCAAGGGCTCGAATAGATTGATTTGAGAACTTGTTTCAAAGGCTGGGTTTCCCCGTGAGAGAACTTTAAGAATCTCTTTCTATCTCGGATTTAATTCTTTTCTTAGTGACTCGATCTCTCTTTCTTTCGAAGCTCGTGCACTACTAATGGCCTCAGAGTTAAGATTAACAAAACTCCATAAACCGTTATGCCCCTTATCTGCCGGGAAGAAATCAATCGACTTTTATTATTTTAGTGCTAATGTAATCACAAGCATTCATCTTATCCAAAACACAAAAATATCATGCTACCACAGAAAACATAGTCACAGGGGAAGACTAATTCGGTATATTTATATCAATAATATCCACGTCGATTCCCGGTCTTCAGCAAAGAGGGGTCGTCTTTCCCCTTGTTCGGACTATGCTCATGCACACTATTGCTAGTGGTTTATTCTTTGATTGATGTGCTACTTTCAATATTGAAGTACTAGCAGTTGGAATAAATGACCTTCTCGATACCCTATTAGTGCTTTAGAAGCTTAATTCTCGACTTCTGGGGAAAGATTGATTCATATCATGGGAGACTACTCTTATCTAAGAGTCTTAGTAAATGGCTTGGGGGGGGGGGGTTACAGAAGGTATGCAGTTAGAGTAGGAGAAAGGAAGTGAAAGGAGGAACAAGGATCTTTCCCCCGCAAAGGAGGCGACTGTGCACGTTTTTGAAAGAAGCTTTAGTATCAGAGAAAGCTAGTTGGGGTCGGTGAACAAAAGAAGGTTAGATCTTCAGTAGAGAAAGAGATAGACTGAGATCTCAGTTAGAAGAATCTCATGATTAGAATGAGTTCTTGCTTCTTACCTTAAGGGTTCCCCTAGGGCAAGATAATACAACTCTAATTGAAAACTGCATTACCACGGTCCTAAGCTTTTTAATCATAACTTTGAAAGGGAGTAAAAATATCTGGTTTATAGCTAGTAAGGAGATCTTGGAACCCCATTGGAACTTACCCTTTGGGAGTCCTTCTTTTTGTAAACGTCGAATGGGTATTTTATTCTTAACGCATTCTACCCCGTGCTTAACACATTCAAGCAGGGTGCCTATGAAGGGAATCGCCATAAAAACAAGGCACGCAACATTGTGATAAAGGGGAATCGTCACTTGCACCTAGGGTTGAAGTTGAAGCAGTAGGTACTCGAACTCTAGTTTCGTGTTAGAATAAAATATTGAAGCTTTTAAGGCAATGCTTCAAGTAGATTCTTTCGATAGAGATACCGAGATTTTTTGCTTACCTACTTTCCGCCCTTATCATGAGGATCTTACTTTATTGAAGCCAAACCTTCCACTTAATAGACTCTCTCCCTACCTGAGTCAACTTGCTTATTAGCAGCCATTCCTTCGACAACAGCTTGCAACAGCCCATTAGGAGTACTTACTTTCCCACATGGACAGATTAAGCACCATAGTATGCTCTTCCTTCTTGGATGATGTTGGGAACGGTTTCCGAGGCATCAACGACTATTTCCTCTATCTATTTTGCTATTCCGCATAGCGGAGACTTTATAGTAGGAAGACTTCGTTCAGTGAGATCCCCAGTATGAAAGACTTGGCAAGATTGGCTTCGTAGTGCAGAAAGACCTTGGATGAACAAGTCGAAACTTCTCCTTTTTGCTATACCTCCTGTAAATCAAAACACAAGTTTAGGGCACCCTAATGGTGGGCAACATGGAGATTCAATCATCTTTTTCTCTTTCCCTCAAACCATTACTGAGGCGAGTGTTCGGGCAGGTGGAGTGATAGCTAAGTGAGTCAGTCAACAACAAAAATGGAAGAACTTAAGGCTTCCTTTCTCGGAGTTCCACAAAGAGTCTTGATATCACCCTAGGAAGATTATGTATGGATCTATTGACCGAGACTACAAAAATGAGAAGCAAAGCAGTTTCTCTCACAAAGAATTCCATTGAGAACTAGGAGAAAGAGCTTCTATTCTTTCTTCTATTTAAAAGTATATTTGAAAGGAGATACGCACTGGTGTGCAAAAAGAAGTAAAAGACTAAGAGGGGAGGGGTCAAGACAGACTGGCTCACATTAGCCACTCCCAATTGAGAATTGGATTGGATCGTGGGACTGCGACCTTACAATTGTATACCCATGTGCCTTCTTCCTTTTGTACGGGAAAAGAGTTAGGGATAGGAGTACTCAAGCACTAGAACCGAAAGGGCTAAGCCTACTTCCCTAGTGACTTTCCTNTAAAAGAGTTAGGGATAGGAGTACTAATACACTAGAACCGAAAGGGCTAAGCCTACTTCCCTAGTGACTTTCCTTACTTACTATTACTATGATTGGACTGACTGCACTGACTGGAATGAGCGTAGGATCGCTAGACTGCTAACAAGCTTTCATCTCTTATTCCGACATCGGATTCAAAGAGACCTAGGTTTTGGTATTCCTTTCCCTTACTCCGAAGAATGGCCCGAAGGCAGGGAGTTACTTTCTCAGTTAGGCGAGAAAGAGCGAAGCAAGGCTTTTTGCTTTCACCAGGGAAACTTCCTGATCTTTCCACTCCTGAGACTTATCCCTCGTTCTAAGAGCTACTTTCTTAGCCAAAGCAAGGGTTAGTTAGTTAGGCTAGCGGCTGGGCCTAAAGCAGAAAGCGTACTCTAGCTACTTTATACCTCCTCTCTCTAAGAGCAAGTTGAAAGTCGAATTCAAGAGCTAGACCAGCTACAGGCAGCACCGGCTTTGGTATTTTAGTTAGGGTCTCGTGTCCCCAGCTAAGAGCAGCAATTATGAGATTTCTCTCAGAAGCTACTTTCCTACAGAGAAAATAGATATCCACCGTATAGGCAAGGTAAGATCTACGATCAGANTGAAGGCAGGGAGTTACTTTCTCAATTAGGCGAGAAAGAGCGAAGCAAGGCTTTTTTGCATTCACCAGGGAAACTTCCTGATCTTTCCACTCCTGAGACTTATCCCTCGTTCTAAGAGGTACTTTCTTAGCCAACGAAAGGGGTACTTAGTTAGGCTAGCGGCTGGGCCTAAAGCAGAAAGCGTACTCTAGCTACTTTATACCTCCTCTATCTAAGAGCAAGTTGAAAGTCGAATTCAAGAGCTAGACCAGCTACAGGCAACACCGACTTTAGTATTTTAGTTAGGGTTTCATGTCCCCATCTAAGAGCAGCAATTATGTTATTTCTCTTAGAAGATACTTTCCTATAGAGAAAATAGATATCCATCGTATTAGCAAGGTGAGATCTATGATCAGAACAAAAGATAGCGGCAAGGACAAAGCAGTCTTCCAAAGGGGTTGTGTAGAGTGAACCCCGGAGCAATCCTTGGAGCTTTCTCCATGCCCGACAAAGAATACTTGGTACAAATCGGACTGATATAATCCATTGCTCGTCTAATTAATGTACTGATCCACGCAGGCTGCCCGGAGAATCCGTAGCTGCTAAGGAAGTGGGTCGAGCCATAACGAATTGATGTAGCATAGAGGAAACTGTAATCGATCTAAATGAAGCTTCAATCCTAGTTCTCGAGCTTCTCCTATACCACGCCTATATGGAAGGAAGATTAGGTGGGGAATAAAAGGCGGAAGCGCCTCATTCCTTCCTTGCGGAGGAGTTAAAACAAACTATGACGGCTCCATTACTTTATATCTTTCTTTTCTTTCTCATCTGCTGGTTTTCATTTCTCTTTTATTTATCTAAATAATTAGAACTTGTTGTTGAAGAAATAGTCAAGTTGAAGATCACTTTTGACCTATATTCCTGATATAGAAGAAAGAAGCCTTTAGCAACTACTAAGAAAGTAATCTCTTAAGTAAAGGGTACTAATAGTTCTTTAAAAGGTTCTCTTGGGGTGCTATGTCAAAAGTGATGTGATTCCCGGGTGGGGATCACGAACGAGATATAGCACTAGACGGCCTATTTTGAGCTTGAAAGAACAACTGCTACGCACCTTTACTTAAGTAATATCGTAAGGTTCTCTCTTNGAAGTTCTTTAAAATGTTCTCTTGGGGTGCTATGTCAAAAGTGATGTGATTCCCGGGTGGGGATCACGAATGAGATATAGCACTAGACGGCCTATTTGGAGTGTGAAAGAACAACGGCCACGCACCTTTACTTAAGTAATATCGTAAGGTTCTCTCTTAGCGCTTTTATCAACCTATTCTAATAACCTTTAACTATTCTATTGGTAAAGGTAAAGGTTGTAGAAAGAAAGTCTACCGGACGTGGGAAAGCTGACTTCTAGTGAGGGTTGGCACCCTAGCCTAAACCTATTAGTCTTTCTAGCTTAACGTCTTAGGAGTGAAGTTCTTCCCGGACGGGGAGAACGCACGATGTTGATTGGAATAAGGCCCCTAGTCTAATTCTGAAGCATTGCCTCTTCTATGAACTTCAGTCAAAAGGGAGTGGCGTGATTCCCATGTGGGGATCACGACCGAGATATAGCACAAGAACTTGACTTAAGTAATTTCTTAAGCTAGTCTCTTAGTGCCGACCTCATATGTTCTCAGTCTTCAATTTCTACTTTCTAATCGATTAATTAGTGATTATCATAGATGGAATAATAGGCGAAAGCTGCTTAGGAGCTAACTTTAAGAAAGTGAACATTAGTATGCTCTAACAACCTTAAGGTATGACTAAACATGGCGTATTGCACTAACAGAACAACATCTATGCTTAATCTTAAGCTTTTCTTCAATAATTTAGTCAATTAGTCTTATTAAGATAAGGAGCACTTTGAGGTATAAGGTATTATGGAAATCTCTGTCATACAAGTCAATTTCATAAAAATGATAAACTGATTCGACTGGACGCTCCTCTTGCCTTTATCGTTGCGTGCTCTATTACTGCTTTCTCAGATAGATGCTGGTGTGGCTGCTTCAGTCCTTGCTACCTTTCCCGTCTCCTCTCTAGCCATCTTTACATCTGCCAGAATCAGGTCATCGACCCAATTCTGGCATTTATGGTGGTGGACANTATGCAAATAACTATCATACAAGTCAATTTCATAAAGATGATAAACTGATTCGACTAGACGCTCCTCTTACCTTTATCATTGGGTGCTCTATTACGGCTTTCTCAGATAGATGCTGGTGTGGATGCTTCAGTCCTTGCTACCTTTCCCGTCTCCTCTATAGCTATCTTTACATCTGCCAGAATCAGGTCATCGACCCAATTTTGGCATTTATGGTGGTGGACATACTCGATTGGAATGGGAAAAACTATTCATCCAACGAGTTGGCATACCTCTTAGTAGTACCCTAAAACTGATACTAATGAATCTATAGTTCTCAAATTTTCATGGGCCGAGAAAAACTCTACTTTACAAACTTGCCTACCTTCGCTCAACCTTTCTGCCCCACCTATACTAATATTGGAGGATTTTGTCTTATTTAGTAGATTTAGACGACTTCTCTAATGCTAGCAAGAGAGTACAAAAAGTAGAGAGACTGAAGCAGCGGGGCCTGATAGAGAGATTGCCGCCCTAAGTCTGAGCTTAAACCTTCTGTGTCAGGGTCATCTCACTGAGCTGCAACACAGAGTTGAATACCCAAAAGTCAACCTTCCGCTATGAAATTCATGAAGAAAACAATGGCTTTAGCGCTAGCGCTCATCCCTTGATTGGTTTTCCCGTGAGGAAAGGTCTAGTATACAATTTTCTTCTTCTTGATCCAAGTTCTATCTCTAATTCAACCCTTCGCAAGCTTCCTTCAAAAGGGTAGTCCAAAGGCGCGAATACTCAGATTGGACTTGGAAACCCTGCCGGAGTTGAACACTAACTTCGTCCAGGAGATTGATAGAGACCATCCTTTGATTGAGAGAGCCAGAGTCCTTCAGTGGTTTAAGGATATAAAATTTCCAACGGGAGAGCATGCGCCCAGAGAAGAGAAGGGCTTAAGCAAAGAAGGTTGACTTGGAAGTTGTTCAGTTAGAGGAGGCGGCCCCAAGCTAATGGTGAGCTAACAACACCTTTTTGGGGGTTCTATCAAAGACTTATAGTGCATCTATTAAGTACATATACAAGATGATATGATATTAAAGTAGATTAGTTCTTTCAATTGAATCATATGTGAAAGGATATTCACCCAAATCTTGATATCCCATCCTTCTTTTAAATATATATGTTAGCTCCCATAGGGCATAATTGAGA
>AWOL01S0101551.1:2943-12974 GCA_000715115.1 Nicotiana otophora
CTACGGGACGGTATCTTGGGAGATCCCCCTACATATTTATTTTTGAGACTACGAGGCGGTTCCTCGGCAGATCTCCCTGCACATTTACTTTTGAGACTACGAGGCAGTTCCTCGGGAGTTCTCCTTCCATATTTACTTTTGAGACTACGAGGCGGTCCCTCGAGAGATCTTGCACTTTTATTTTGGGACTACGAGACGGTATCTCGGGAGAACCCCCGCTGTTTATCCTTGTGTTCTGCGTTGCTACTTTTCTATATTCTCTTTGTTTAAATTCTAGTCTCTTATTATATTGTTATACTCTCCTGCTTATTTATTATATACCAGTAGGGCCCTGACCTGACCTTGTCACTACTCGACCGAGGTTAGGCTTGACACTTACTGGGTACCATTGTTGTGTAGTCACGCCCTTTCCTACATATGGTTTTCATATGCAGATCCAGGTTACTCTTACCATTATCATCCTTAGTTGCAGTCGCCACTATTTTTTTGGAGAACTTCAAGGTACAGCTGCCTGCGCCCGTAGATCTTCAGAGTCCCCCTCTATCCCCTATGTTCATTTTTCTCTTATTTCTATAGACATTGAGGTATAGAACAACTAGAACTTCGTAGAAGCTTGTTACTTATGGTGTTCCGGGTCTTGGGAGTGTTATGTATATTTCGCGAGTTGATCATTGTATATGCCGAGTGACATCTCAATTGCTTATTTAAAATATTTGTTACTATTGGTTGTTAATTTTTGTGTTTTTCATTTCATTTTTGCAAGTGTTAGGCTTACTTAGTCGTAGAGACTAGGTGTCGTCACGACGATTCACGGAGGAAAAAATTGGGTCGTGACAAGTTGGTATCCGAGCTCTAGGTTCATAGGTGTCATGAGTCACAAGCCGGTTTATTAGTGTCTCGCGGATCGGTACGGAGACGTCTGTACTTATCTTTGGGAGGTTATGGAACTGTTAGTAACAATCATACTTCTTTTGACTCCTTGTCGTGCGAGTTATTCGCATCAAATTCTAAAATTCTCTATTCTATTCTTTCTCACAGATGGTGAGGACCCGAACTGAGAGATCTGACGACCAGGCACCCGTGCCCCCTACTAGAGCTGCCAGAGGCTGGGGCCGGGGTAGAGGACGAGCATGCGGTGTAGCCAGAGCACCCGTGTGAGCTGCGACAGAGGATCCCCAGAAGTTCCAGCTGGAGGGCAGGCACCAAAGATTCCTATTGTTACGCCAGCCCTCCAGGAGACTCTATCCCAGTTCATGAGCATGTTCAGCACCTTAGCTCAGGCTGGAGTGATTCCATTAGCTCCAACCACATCTCAGGCCGGGGGAGGGGCACAGACTCCCGCAGCCCGCAATCCTAAGCAGAGGGTCAAGGTTTATCTGGCCCAGAGTTCAATCGTATGTCACCGGTAGCTCCGATTCAGCACGAGACCAGGACATCCGCTTCTGAGGCAGAGTAGCTCAGACTTGAGAGGTACAAGAAGTAACACCCACCTACCTTTAGTGGATTGGCTACAGACAATGCTCAGGGTTTTCTAGAGGAGTGTAATCGTATTCTCCGTACTATAGGCGTAGCGGAGATGAGTGAAGTTTCTTTTACCACCTTTCGGCTTAGAGGAGCATCTTATCAGTGGTGGCATGCTTATAAGTTGAGAAGTTCGGATGAGGAAGCTTCACTTACATGGACTCAGTTATCGGACATGGTTTTGAGAGAGTATGTCCCTCGGAGCCTTAGGGACTCATTAGATGCGGAGTTTGAGAGGCTGTGCCAGGGTGCTATGACTGTGTTAGAGTATGCAGTCCGCTTCAGTGAATTGGCCTGACATGCACCGGCCTTGGTTACCACAGTTCGAGAGAGGGTTCGTCTGTTTATTGAGGGACTCCACCTCAGTATTAGGATTAGTATGGTCAGGGAGATGGAGATGGATATTCCTTACCAGAAGGTTGTGAGTATTTCTAGGATATTGGAGGGCATGATTGCCCAAGACCGAGAGGAGAGGGAGGCCAAGAGGTCTCGAGAGACTGGTTCTTATTTTGGAGCTCGTGCCCCAGCAGCTCGCCATGGAGAAGAGTGGGTTTTATTTTACCACCTTTCAGCTTAGAGGAGCATACTATCAGTGGTGGCGTGCTTATGCATTGAGTATTCCGTATGAGGAAGCTTCACTTACATGGATTGAGTTTTCCAACATATGTTTGAGAGAGTATGTCCCTCAGAGCCTTAAGGATTCATGGCACGCGGAGTTTGAGAAACTGCGCCAGGGTGGTATGACTGTGTTAGAGTATGTCGTCTGCTTCGGTGATTTGGCCCGACATGCACCGGCCTTGGTTGCCACAGTTAGAGAGCGGGTTTGTCGGTTTATTGAGGGACTCCACTCCAGTATCAGGATTAGTGTGGTCAGGGAGCTGGATATGGATATTCCTTACCAATAGGTTGTGAGTATTTAGGTGATTGTAGGGAAAGATTTCCCAGGACCGAGAGGAGAGAGAGGCCAAGAGGTCTCGAGAGACTGGTTCTTATTCTGGAGCTCATGCCCTGGATGCTCGCCATGATAGGGGTTATGTGATTCTCCCCGTTCATTCAGCTCTTCCAGCCTCCTGTGGTGTTCCAGCCCCTACTACGCCCTATGAGCCTTATTATGCACCACCAGTATCTAGTGTGACTCCTCCTCGGGGTGCTTTTAGCGGCCAGTCCAGCAGACCTGGACCTAGTCAGTCACAACAGCCACGCCCTCCGAGGGGTTGTTTTTAGTGTGGTGACACCCGCTATTTGGTGAGGGATTTCCCCATACTTAGGAGGGATGGACCTCCATAGATTTCTCAGACACCACGTGCTCCACCGGGTCCTCAAGCTTTGATTCCAGCACTAGCTACCACCCCACCTGCTCAGCCAGCTCGAAGTGGAGGTTGAGGAGGTCGAGGTTGCCCTAGAGGGGGAGGCCAGGCCGGGTATTTTTCTCTTCCAGCTTGTACAGAGGCAGTTGCTTCCAACTCTCTCATTATAGGTATTTTTCCAGTCTATCATAGAGATGCGTCGGTATTATTTGACCCAGGCTCTACATATTCCTATGCGTCCTCTTATTTTGCCTCGTATTTGGGCGTATCTCAGGGTTCCTTGGGTTCCCCTATTTATGTGTCTACTCTTGTGGGAGATTCTCTTGTTATGGACCACGTGTATCTGTCGTGTTTGATTGCTCTTAGTGGTTTTGAGACTAGAGCTGATTTATTATTGCTTAGTATGGTAGACTTTGATGTTATTTGGTGCATGGACTGGTTGTCGCCCCACTATGCTATTCTTGATTATCACGCTAAACCTGTGATGCTGGCTATGCTAGGATTACAGCGATTAGAGTAGAGATGTACCTTAGAGTATATTCCACGCAGAGTTATTTCATTTCTTAAAGCTCGACGAATGGTTGAGAAGGGGTGTGATGTGTATCTAGCTTATGTGAGAGATGTCATTATTGATACCCCTACAGTTGAGTCAATTCATTAGTAAGGGACTTTCCAGATATGTTTCCAACTGATCTTTCGGGCATGCCGCCCGACAAAGATATTGATTTTGGCATTGGTTTGTTGTCGTTCACTTAGCCCATCTCTATTCCTCCATATCATATAGCTCCTCCTGAGTTGAAGGAGTTGAAGGAGCAGTTACAGGAGTTGCTTGATAAGGGCTTAATTCGGCCCAGTGTCATAGTGAAGAACATGTACCCATTGCCTCGTTTTGATGAATTATTCGATCAGTTACAGGGTGCCAGAGTGGTTTCCAAGATTGACTTGCGTTCGAGCTATCATCAGTAAAAGATTCGGGAGCCAGATATCCCAAAGAGTACTTTTAGGACTCGGTATCGTCACTATGAGTTCCTTGTGATGTCTTTTGAGCTGGCCAATGCCCCAACAATATTTATGCACTTGATGCACAGTGTGTTCCGACGTTATCTTGACTCATTCATCATTGTGTTTATTGACGACATTCTAGTGTACTCTCGGACTTAGGAGGATCATTAGCAGCACCTTAGGGCTGTGCTTCACACCTTGAGAGAAAAGAAGGTGTATGCAAAATTTTCAAAGTGTGAGTTTTGGCTAGGCTAAGTGGCATTCTTGGGACATATAGTATCGAGAGATGGGATCATGGTAGGTTCGAAGAAGGTGGAGGCAGTACAGAGTTGTCCTAGACCGTCATTGGAAACGGAGATTTGTAGTTTTCTTGGTTTGGTGGAGTATTACCGTCGCTTTGTAGATGGATTCTCATCTATTGCAGCGCCTATGACTAGGCTGACCCAGAAGGGTGCTCCATTCAAATGGACAGAGGAGTGTGAGGAGAGCTTTCAGAAGCTCAAGACGGCTTTGACTATAGTGCCAGTATTAGTATTGCCTACAAGTTCGGGGTCTTACACTGTATATTGTGATGCGTCACGAATTTGTCTTGGCACAGTGTTAATGTAGGATGGTAGGGTGATTGCCTACGCGTGCAGACAATAAAAGGTACATGAGAAGAACTATCCTGTCCACGACCTTGAATTAGCAGCTGTTGTTCATGCCTTGAAGATTTGGCGGCACTATTTGCACGGTGTTCCTTGTGAGATTTACACCGATCACCGGAGTTTGCAGTATCTATTCAGACAGAAGCATCTTAACTTGCGTCAGCGGAGGTGGTTGGAGCTACTTAAGGACTATGATATCACCATTTTGTACCACCTAGGAAAGACAAATGCGGTGGTCGATGCTTTGAGTCGCCGGGTAGAGAGTTTGGGGAGTTTAGCATATCTTCCAACAACAGAGAGACCCTTAGAATTGGATGTCCAGGCCTTAGCCAGCCAGTTCGTGAGATTGGATATTTTTGAGCCGAGTTGAGTGTTGGCTTGTGTGGTCACTTGGTCTTCTATTTACCATCGCATCAGGGAGCGTCAGTATGATGACCCCTACCTGCTTGTCCTTAAGGACACGGTTCAGCACGTTGATGCTAAGGAGGTCACCTTTGGGGATGATGGCATATTGAGGATGCATGGCAGGCTATGTATGCCTAATGTAGATGGTTTGTGTGAGTTGATTCTTCAGGAGGCTCATAGCTTGAGGTACTCTATTCAGGAGGCAGCATTACCGGTGGAAGAGGATGAAGAAGTACATAGTGGGGTATGTGGCTAGGTGCCTAAATTGCCTGCAGGTGAAGTATGAGCGTCAGCGACCGGGTGGGTTGCTTCGGAAGTTAGAGATTCCAGAGTGGGAATGATAGTGGATCACTATGAATTTTATTTTTGGACTCCCACGGACTCCGTGGAGGATTGATGAAGTTTGGGTGATTGTGGATAGGCTGACCAAGTCAGCTCATTTCATACATGTGATGACTACTAATTCTTCCGAGCAGCTGGCTCAAATTTACATCCGCGAGATCGTCAGGCTTCATGGGGTACCGCTATCTATCATCTCTAACCGGGATACGCAGTGTACATCACGGTTTTGGAGGGCTGTACAGCAAAAGCTAGGTACTCGAGTTATGTTGAGCACAACATTTCACTCTGAGACGGATGGATAGTCCTAGAGCACTATTCAGATACTGGAGGATATGCTCCGTGGTTGTGTGATAGATTTTCGGGGTGCTTGGGATTAGTTTTTGCCACTTGTGGAGTTTTCCTACAACAACAGTTATCAATTGAGCTTTCAGATGTCACCGTATGAGGCTATCTATGGTAGGCGGTATCGGTCTCCAGTAGGTTGGTTCGAGCCGGGTGAGGCTAAATTATTGGGTACATACTTGGTTCAGGATGCCCTGTGTAAGATGAAGGTGATTCGGGATCGACTTCACACAGCCCACTCCAGACAGAAGAGTTATGCAGATCGGAAGGTTCGCAAGGTTGCATTCATGGTTGGAGAGTGGGTCTTGCTCTGGGTTCCGCCTATGAAGGGCGTTATGAGATTCAGAAAGAAGGGCAAGCTGAGCCCAAGGTACATTGGTCCTTTTGAGGTGTTGCGGCGTGTTGGGGAGGTTTCTTATGAGATTGCTTTACCTCCCAGCCTAGCAGGAGTTCATCCGGTATTCCACGTTTCTATGCTTCGGAAATATCACGGTGATCCTGCTCATGTATTGGATTTCAGCTAAGTCTAGTTGGACAAAGAACTATCTTATGTTGAGGAGCCAGTGGCTATTTTGGACAGGCATGTTCGAAAGCTGAGGTCAAAGAACATTACTTCCGTAAAGGTTTAGTGGAGGGGTCATCCGGTCGAGGAGGCGACTTGGGAGACCGAATGATTATTTTTAGAGGGGAAGGATGTAATGACCCGGTCGGTCGTTTTGAGAGTTACAACCCTGATCCCCTATTAACTACTTCTCCCATACCTTTTTCTACTATAGTGACTTGCCGCGAGGTTTTGTTTTGGTTTTTGGAGTGTTTTGGGACACTTAATCCCTAAATGGAGGTTTAAGCCTTAGGATTTGGATCGTAATCCGAACTGTTTGAAGACTACACTGGAATAGAGTTCTATTGGTTTCGTTAGCTCTATTAGGTGAATTTGGAGTTAGGGGCATGTCCGGATAGTGTTTTGGAGGTCTGTAGCTCATTTAGGCTTGAAATGGCTAAAGTCAAAGTATTGGAGATTTTGACCGGTAGTGGACTTTTTAATATCGAGGTTGAATTCCAATTCCAGAAGTTGGAGTAGGTCCGTAGGGTTGAATATGACCTGTGTGCAAAATTTGGGGTCAATCGAACGTGGTTTGCTAGGTTTCGGCATCGGTTGTGGAAATTTAAAGTTTCAAGTCCTCTAAGTTTGAATTGGAGGGCAATTCGTAATTTTAGCGTTGTTTGATGTGGTTGAAGGGTCGACTAAGTTCATATGGTGTTTTAGGACTTGTTGGTACCTTTGCTTGAGGTCCCGGGGGCCTCGGGTGTGTTTCAGATCATTATCGGATGCGTTTTGGACTTAGAGAAAGGGCTGAAGTTCTATGATCTGGTGCATCTAGTTTCTCTATACACGATCATGAGAGAGGGGCCGCGATCGCGTAGGCTTAGCTGGGCAGAGGAAGTTTTGTTCATCGTGTTCGCGGGTAGAAGGATGCAAACGCGTAGTGGTGTGAAGTGGTGCTTTGCAAACGCGTGGCCAAGGTCGCATTTGCGTAAAGTTAAGGAGGCTAAAGCTGGGCCACGCGCTTTGCTCATCGCGAACGCGTGAGGACGTTCGCAATCGCATACGACTGATAGCCAGTACATCGCGTTCGTTGGTGTTTTACGCGTTCGCGTAGGGTTAAATCCTAGGGAACCGAAGTTTTTCTTTCCGATCGAGAGGCTAGTTCTGCGTTCGCCATTGTTATCAAAACTTGAGTTTGGGAGCTCGGATTTGGATGAGATTTCGGGGGATATTCAGAGACATCGATTGGGTAATGATTGTACACTTGATTTTGGTTATATCCCACTAATCTATCATTAATTACATCATTAAATTTCAGATTTGGGTTGAAAATTGTGGAAAACTGGGAAACCGTTCTTCAACTAAGATTTTGGGTTTTGATTGGGATTTTGATATAGGATTTGGATGATTTTTGTATGAGTGAACTCGTGAGTGAACGCGTGTTCGTATTTTGTGACTTTTACCCGATTTCGAGATGTGGTCCCGGGGAGACTATTTGGGGGGATTTTCCAATTTCTTGCTTTTGCTTTGATTTCAGCAGCTATATTAGTTCCTTGTAGTCATATTTATGATATGTAATTGATTTTGGCTAGATTTGGTCCATTCGGAGTCAGAGTTTCGTAGAAAGAGCATTGTTACGGATTGATTGAGCTTGGTTAGTGGATAGTGGCTTGCCTAACCTTGTGTGGGGGAAATCCCCTTAGGATTTGGGATTGCTATGATATGTGAGGGCAGTGTACGCGAGGTGACGAGTGCGTACATGGGCTATTTGTTAAAAAACCTAATTTTTTTACCGCGTAATAGCCTATTTTTCATCTTATCTGAGTATACTGGCATGTGTAGTTATCCTGTTAGCCTAGAATAGCATGTCTACGTGTTCTAAATGCCTATTTGAACTCTTTGCATCATGTTTAGTAAATCCTGCCTCCTTCTTGACTTGTACTTAGTCTAAATTATAGGTTTTCTCTGTTGTATCTGTTATTTTCATTTATTTGAGCTGCGTATTTACTTTGGGATTACGGCATGGTATCCCGGGAGATCCCCCTGCATATTTATTTTTGAGACTACGAGGCAGTTCCTCAACAGATCTCCCTGGACATTTACTTTTGAGACTACGAGGCGGTTCCTCGGGAGTTCTCCCTGCATATTTACTTTTGATACTACAAGGCAGTACCTCGGGAGATCTTCTTGCACTTTTATTTTGGGACTACGAGATGGTATCTTGGGAGAACCCCTATTCTTTATCCTTGTGTTCAGCGTTGCTACTTTTCTATGTTCTCTTTGTTTGAATTCTAGTCTATTATTATATTTTTGTACTCTCCTTCTTATTTATTATATACCAGTAGGGCCCTGAGCTGACCTCGTCACTACTCGACCGAGGTTAGGCTTGGCACATACTAGGTACCATTTTGGTGTACTTACGCCCTTTCTTGCACATATTTTTTGTGTGCAGATCCAGGTTCCTCTTACCAGTATCGTCCTTAGTTACAGTCGCCGCTGTTTGTTTGGAGAACTTCAAGGTACATCTGCCCGCGCCCGCAAATCCTCAAAGTCCCCCTCTATCCCCTATGTTTATTTTTCTCTTATTTCTATATACATTGAGGTATAGAACAGCTAGAACTTCATAGAAGCTTATGACTTATGGTGTTCCGGCTCTTGGAAGTGTTATGTATATTTCGAGAGGTGATCATTGTATATGCCGAGCGGCATCTGAATTGCTTATTTAAAATATTTGTTACTGTTGGTTATTAATTTTCGTGTTTTTCATTTCATTTTTGCAAGTATTAGGCTTACCTAGTCGTAGAGACTAGGTGCCGTCACGACGATTCACGGAGGGAAAATTTGGGTCGTGACACATACCAAGACTAACCTCAAAATCCAGCATATCGAATAATATAAAATCAACTACAATATCAAACCCATTAATAGTAACAACACAAGACCTATACACGCGATCACCTATTATGGAATCCCCAACCGTCATAGACATAGAAACAGGAACATAAAGAGAATCACGATGCATACTCAAATGCAAAGCAAAATATTAAGGCACATAAGAATATGTAGAACTCAGATCAAACAACAAGGAAGAATCTCTATGATAGGCTGAGATTATACCCATAATAACTATATCCGTACGACTCCGCATCAAGTCTTGCTGGAAATGCATAACAATGAGTTTGAGCCTCACCAGCCTGAACTCTTACTCTCGGAAGACCTCTTAATGACTGGCCTCCATCTCTAACTGTCTCACCTCTACCTCCGGCTACCTTACCCTTGCCTCTACTTGGTTGTGCGGGTGGTGGAGAAACTGGTGCCTGAATCATGTCACGAGTATCCTACTGTTGTATACTGATATGATGTTTGGGACAATACCTCTTGATATGAACCCCACCTCCACAGTCAAAGCACTCTCTTGACTGGTGTGGCTGCAGAATCAGAGACTAACCCTAATGAATTGAATAACCACCATGATAGCTTTGAATTGGTTGTGCATTAATGGGGGTAAAGGTGCACTAAATGCTAGCTGGTCGGAACGAGTTCCATAAGTACATGGCTGCTTGAAGTACTATGTGTGACCTATAGAGACGACTGAACTTTCCCGATAGGATGGCCTCCACACAAAACAACTGCCTTTAGGTGAGGCATCACTGTATCCTCCAAAATGACGGGGCCTCTTATCAGAAGTCGTCTCCATAGCCTGGCCCCTGATGCGCTCGATCCTCCTGGCGATCTCCACTACCCGGGTAAAAGAAATATCATCCCCGGTCTCTCTGGCCATCTATAGCCTAATGCCAAATGTAAGGCCATCTATGAACCTCCGCAGCTTCTACCTCTCAGTAGGGATCAAGATAACTACATGGTGTGATAAACCTACAAATTTGGTCCAATACTATGTAACGGTCATGCTACCTTGCT
>AWOL01S0101556.1:11641-36948 GCA_000715115.1 Nicotiana otophora
GCAACTTGGTGTGTCACGACCCGAAATTTTCCACCGACGGGATCGTGATGGCGCCTAACATTTCACTTGCCAGGCAAGCCAACGTTAGAGAATCATTAAACCAATTCCTTATTCCCATTCAGTAATTAACAATAATTAACTAAGATGAAATATATTAAGTGTGAAATATCATAAAACTGTATTAATTACTACCGCCCGGATCTAGAGTCACAATTCACGTGCATTCAAGAATTTACAACAAGTAATAGTCTGAAAGAAATACAATTGTCCGAACGAAAGAAAACAGTAAGACATAAAAGATAGACGAGGACTTCAAGGTCTGTGGACGCCGACAGATCTACCTTGAGTCTCCGGACAGCGGACTAGTAGCAAATCTCGATCAACCTGAGTCGGCATCAAAATCTGCAGAGAAAGTGCAGGGTGTAGCATCAGTACAACCGACCCCATGTACTGGTAAGTGTCGGACCTAACCTCGGCGAAGTAGTGACGAAGCTAAGACAAGACACCCACATATAACCTGAACAGTATAATCATGCTAGAGGCAACAACAATAAGTAAAACAATAATGCAGAAATAATGGGAGGGGAACATACAGTGGGGGAATACAACATAAAGAGTGAGAATAATGAAATGACATAATTAAATCGGAAATCCTTAAACGAATTGAGCAATCAAGACAGCAAGGAAAACTGCACGGCATCACCCTTCGTGCTTTTACTCTCAACCTCATCAAATAACAAATAAGACTGCACGGCATCACCCTTCATGCTTTTACTCTCTTCCTCACAATATAAAGAAATTATGCACGGCATCACCCTTCGTGCTTTATACTCTTCCTCACAATATAATTAAATTATGCACGACATCACCCTTCGTGCTTTTACTCTCTTCCTCACAATTCACAGAATCAATAATAATGGATCGAGAGTAGTTTCACAAGAAATCAATATTTCATAAATGATTACTTTCACAATTTAACATCTCAACCTCGAATAAATATTCACAATTTTATCGACCTTGTGGAACCGGATACAATCCTTCCAACATTTCAACAACAACAATAAGCATGGATAGCCAGATTTAAGACTACAAATTTGCAAGAAATGAAATTTCACTCGCATGCTATGACTCGACCACAACGTATAGATGCTCGTCACCTCAACTATATGTCGTATTCAACAACAAAACACGTAGCAAATACTCATACCATACCTATTCCCTCAAGCCAAAGTTAGACACAACACTTACCTCGCTCTGAAGGCCACTTAATTCTTAATCACAACTTTTCCTTTTGAATTCACCTCTAAACCACTCGTATCTATTCAAAATGACTCATTAATATCAAATATTACTAAAGGAATCAATTATATTGCATAAATTAAATTTTTCAATATTTCTTCCAAAAAGTCGAAAAATTGACCCCAGGCCTGCTTGGTCAAAACCCGAAGTTCGGACCAAAATCTTTTTACCCATTCACTCCCGAGCCCGAATATGTAATTAGTTTTGGAATCCAACCTCAAATTGAGGTCTAAATCCCCAAATTTCCGAAATCCCTAGTTTCTACCCAAAACCCCTAATTCTACCATGAAAACCTTAGATTTTAGGTTGAAATCTTGTAAAATGTAGTGCAAGATTGAAAGAAACCAGTTTAGAATCACTTACCTATGATTTGGGGAAGAGATGGTCTTTGGAAAATCGCCTCTTATATTTTAGGTCTTGAAAATTTGGGAAATGAATGAAAATTCCCGTCCAACAGTCATTTTGTTCAGCTGCAGACGTCGCATTAACGACCTGAGCTTTGCTTTGCAAAGATCAGAATTGCGAAGGGGCTATCGCAATTGTGAAGCCTTCAAAATCCTTCTGCCCTTCGCAAATGCGAGGAAAGTGTTGAAATTGTGATCACTGACC
This sequence comes from Nicotiana otophora, assembly GCA_000715115.1. NCBI lineage: Eukaryota > Viridiplantae > Streptophyta > Magnoliopsida > Solanales > Solanaceae > Nicotiana > Nicotiana otophora. The sequence continues at coordinate 13,550 of AWOL01S0101556.1, forward strand.
TCGCAAATGCGGACAAAATATCGCATTTGCGATCCATACCCCTCCTAGACTCCCTTCGCAAATGCGAAGAAAAGTTCGAAATTGCGAACACAGGCTGGCCCAGCTACTCTTCGCATTTGCGATGAGAACTTCGCAAATGCAACCTCAACAGTGATCGCAAATGCTAACCCTGACCTCGCATTTGCGAGGTCTGAGGCCTGCAACACAGCTGAAGCACACCACTTATTCTTCTAAGTCCAAATCACTCCGTAGCTTATCCAAAAATCACCCGAGCCCTCGAGGCTCCAAACCAAATATGCACACAAGTCTAAAAATATCATACGAATTTGCTCGCGCGATAAAATTGCCAAAACAACACCTAGAACTCTAAATTTAGTACCAATTCAAATGAAATTCTCAAGAACACTTTAAAATCCATAACTTCTCAACTGGACGTCCGAATCACGTCAAATCAACTCCATTTCTCACCAAATTTCACATGCATATCTTGAATATCATAATGAACCTGTACCGGGATTCGAAACCAAAATACGGACCCGATACTAACAATGCCAAATATCAATCAATCCTTAAAAATAAATAATTTCCAAACTTTTAATTTTCATCAAAAATTCATAACTCAAGCTAGGGACCTCCAAATTCGATTCAGGGCATACGCCCAGGTCCCATAATTTGATACGAACCCATCGGGAATGTCAGAGCATGGATTCAGGCCTGTTTACCAAAAATATTGACTGAAGTCAACTAAAATTAACTTTTAAGGTAAAAATTGTTATTTTTATTAGTTTTCAACATAAAAGCTTTCCGGAAACCTGCTCGGACTGCGCATGCAAATCGAGGAGTGTACAAATGAGATTTTAAGGCATAAGAGCACCGATTCGAGTTCTAAAACATAAGATGACCTTTTGGGTTATCACATTCTCCACCTCTAAAACAATTATTCGTCCTCGAACGGACATAGAAAAATTCTTGGGCTGGTGAGAAGGTGGGGATAGCTACTTCGCATATCGGACTCGGACTCCCAAGTAGCGGCCTCAATAGGCTGACCTCTCCACTGCACTCGAATTAAAGGGTAACTCTTTGACCTTAACTGACGAACCTACCAATCTAGAATGGCCACCAGCTCCTCCTCGTAAGTCAAATCCTTGTCCAACTGGACAGAGCTGAAGTAGAACATGTGGGATGGGTCACCATGATATTTTCGGAGCATAGACACATGGAATACCGGATGAATTGAGGATAACCCTGGAGGCAACGCAAGTCGATAAGCTACCTCCCCCACTCTCTCAAGAATCTCAAATGGCCCGATATACCTAAGGCTCAACTTGCCCTTCTTCCCAAATCTCATAACACCCTTCATGGGGGATACCCGAAGCAATGTTCTTTCTCTAACCATGAATGCAATATCACGAAATTTACTGTCAGCATAACTCTTTTGCCTCGACTGAGCTGTGCGAAGTCGATCCTGTATAATCTTGACCTTGTCCAAGGCCTCCTGAACTAAATTTGTACCCAATAACCGAGCCTCCCCCGACTCAAACCACCCAACTGGCAACCTACATCGTCTACCAGATAATGCCTCATAGGGAGCCATCTGAATGCTCGACTGGTAGCTGTTATTGTAGGCAAACTCCGCTANACCATATAATGCCTCATAGGGAGCCATCTGAATGCTCGATTGGTAGCTGTTATTGTAGGAAAACTCCGCTAACGGCAAAAAATGATCCCAAGAACCTCTAAAGTCAATAACACAGGCACGGAGCATATCCTTCAAGATCTGAATAGTACGCTCGGACTGCCCGTCTGTTTGAGGATGAAATGTTGTGCTCAACTCAACCCGCGTACCCAACTCACACTGAATTGGCCTCCAAAAGTGCGAGGTAAACTGCGTACCTCGATCAGAAATGATAGACACGGGCACAACATGAAGATGGACGATCTCCCGAATATAAATCTCTGCCAACCGCTCCAAGGAATAGGTAACTGCCACATGAATGAAATGCACTGACTTAGTCAGCGTGTCCACAATGACCCAAATTGCATTGAACTTCCTCTAAGTCTGTGGGAGTCCAACAAAAAAGTCCATAGTGATATGCTCCCACTTCCACTCAGGAATATCTAACCTCTGGAGTAAACCACCAGGTCTCTGATGCTCACACTTTACCTGCTGGCAATTTAGGCACCGAGCTACATAGGAAACTATGTCCTTCTTCATTCTCTTCCACCAATAATATTGCCTCAAGTCTTGATACATCTTGGTGGCGCCCGGATGAATAGAATACCGGGAACTGTGGGACTCCTCAAGGATTAACGCACGATGTCCATCCACATTAGGCACACAAATACGACCCTGCATCCTCAAAACTCTGTCATCTCCAACAGTAACCTGCTTGGCATCACCGTACCGCATTGTGTCTATAAGGACAAGTAAATGAGGATCACCATCTTGCCGATCTATGATGCGCTCAAATAAAGAAAACCGAGCAACTGTACAAGCTAGAACACGGTTGGGCTCAGAATAATCTAACCTCACGAACTGGTAGGCCAAGGCCTAAACATCCAATGAAAGCGGTCTCTCACCAACTAGAATATATGCAATTCTACCCATACTGACTGAATTTCTACTTAAAGCATCGTCCACCACATTGGCATTCCCGGGATGAAAACAGCAAGACATAAAAGATAGACGAGGACTTCAAGGTCTGTGGACGCCGACAGATCTACCTTGAGTCTCCGGACAGCGGACTAGTAGCAAATCTCGATCAACCTGAGTCGGTATCAAAATCTGCACAGAAAGTGCAGAGTACAGCATCAGTACAACCGACCCCATGTACTGGTAAGTGTCGAACCTAACCTCGGTGAAGTAGTGACGAGGCTAAGACAAGAAACCCACATATAACCTGAACAGTATAATCATGCTAGAGGCAACAACAATAAGTAAAACAATAATGCATAAATAATGGGAGGGGAACATACAGTTGGGGAATACAACATAAAGAGTGAGAATAATGAAAAGACATAATTAAATCGGAAATCCTTAAACGAATCGAGCAATCAAGACAGCAAGGAAACCTGCACGGCATCACCCTTCGTGCTTTTACTTTCAACCTCATCAAAGAACAAATAAGACTGCACGGCATCACCCTTCGTGGTTTTACTCTCTTCCTCACAATATAAAGATATTATGCACGGCATCACCCTTCGTGCTTTTACTCTCTTCCTCACAATATAAAGAAATTATGCATGGCATCACCCTTTGCGCTTTACACTCTTCCTCACAATATAATTAAATTATGTACGACATCACCCTTCGTGCTTTTACTCTCTTCCTCACAATTCACAGAATCAATAACAACGGATAGAGAGTAGTTTCACAGGAAATCAATATTTCATAAATGATTACTTTCACAATTTAACATCTCAACCTCGAATCAATATTCATAATTTTATCGACCTTGTGGAACCGGATACAATCCTTCCAACATTTCAACAACAACAATAAGCATGGATAGCCAGATTTAAGACTACAAATTTGCAAGAAATGAAATTTCACTCGCGTGCTATGACTCGACCACAACGTATAGATGCTCGTCACCTCAACTATATGTCGTATTCAATAACAAAACACGTAGCAAATACTCATACCATACCTATTCCCTCAAGCCAAAGTTAGACACAACACTTACCTCGCTCTGAAGGGCACTTAATTGTTAATCACAGCTTTTCCTTTGGAATTCACCTCTAAGCCACTCGTATCTATTCAAAAATGACTCATTAATATCAAATATTGCTAAAGAAATTAATTATATTGCATAAATTAAATTTTCCAATTTTTCTTCAATAAAGTCAAAAAATCGACCCCGGGCCCGCTTGGTCAAAACCCGAGGTTCAGATCAAAATCTTTTTACCCATTCACTTTCGAGCCCGAATATGTAATTAGTTTTGGAATCCGACCTCAAATTGAGGTCTAAATCCCCAAATTTCCGAAATCCCTAGTTTCTACCCAAAACCCTTAATTCTACCATGAAAACCTTAGATTATAGGTTGAAATCTTGTAAAATGTAGTGAAAAATTAAAAGAAACCAGTTTAAAATCACTTACCTATGATTTGTGGAAGAGATGGTCTTTGGAAAATCGCCTCTTGTGTTTTACGTCTTGAAAATTTGGGAAATGAATGAAAATTCCAGTCCAAAAGTCATTTTGTTCAGCTGCAAACGTCGCATTTGCGACCTGAGCTTCGCAAATGCGAAGCTCGCAATTGTGAAGGGGCTATCGCAATTGCGAAGCCTTCACAATCCTGTTGCCCTTCGCAAATGCGAGGAAAGTGTCGCAATTGCGATCATTGACCTCGCAAATGCGGACAAAAGATCGCATTTGCGATCCATACCCCTCCCAGACTTCCTTCGCAAATGCGAAGAAAAGTTCACAATTGCGAACACAGGCTGGCCCAGCTTCTCTTATCGCAAATGCGACCTCAACAGTGATCGCAATTGCCAACCCTGACCTCGCATTTGCGAGGTCTGAGTCCTGCAACACAGCTGAAGCACACTAGTTATTCTTCTAAGTCCAAATCACTCCGTAGCCTATCCAAAAATCATAGAGCCCTCGGGGCTCCAAACCAAACATGCACACAAGTCTAAAAACATCATACGAATATGCTCGTGCGATCAAATCGTCAAAATAACACCTAAAACTCTAAATTTAGCACCAATTCAAATAAAATTCTCAAGAACACTTTAAAATCCACAACTTCTCAACTGGACATCCGAATCACGTCAAATCAACTCCATTTCTCACTGAATTTCACATGCATATCTTAAATATCATAATGAACCTGTACCGGGCTCCAGAACCAAAATACGGACCCGATACTAACAATGCCAAATATTAATCAATTCTTAAAAATAAATAATTTCCAAACTTTTAATTTTCATTAAAAATTCATAACTCAAGCTAGGGGCCTCCAAATTCGATTTCGGGCATACGCCCATGTCCCATAATTCGATACGGACTCGCCGGGACCATCAGAGTACGGATCCGATCCCCTTTATCAAAAATATTGACTGAAATCAACTAAAATTAACTTTTAAGGCAAACATTCTTATTTTTATTAGTTTTCAACATAAAAGCTTTTCGAAAATTTGTCCGGACTGCACACGCAAATCGAGGAGGGTACAAATGAGATTTTTAAGTCTTAAGAGCGCCGATTCGAGTTCTATAACATAAGATGATCTTTTGGGTCATCACATGGTGTCTCAAGATTCATCTTCTCAATTTCGGATCAGGAAAGAAAGCAATTGAGATTGAGCCATAATCTTTTCTTCAAAGAGCATCAATGTCCAATCCAAGGTCAACACAAGCGAGCATATCAAGAATCAAGATTTGACTCCACAATACTCATAGATAGGAATTTTGTAACTCTTAGCTTGCAGGCATATGTAGTTCTATTCTCTTTTAATTTTGATGTAAGCAGCAGTAACAGTAAAAACAACAACAACAACAACAACAACAAGCATCACCAGTCTTAACTCAAGTGTCCGGTAGTCCCAGCTACCCCATAAATACACGGACCTGATTCCTTTATCCAAGGATATGTAGGCAACTTCGGAAGCAAGGTTCGGTCACATTTTTCAAAAATGCTTTCATTAGAGTCATAGGCAAGCAAAAGTTAATTATGGCATTCACTATCTTTGCACGAAAATCTTTCATGTTCTCGAGCAAAAAAGGGTAGCTGTGAACACCTAATGTTTGCACGCTCTTCCCAAAAAAAAATAGTAATAATAATAATAATAACTTTTGGATTATTTTAGCTATTTTTTGTTTTTCTTTGAATTTATTTGCGCATTTTTATGTGAATTCCTTAATTAAAAAGTACCAAAAATATGTTTTACCTTTTATTTGTATATTTTAGTTTGCATCTTTAAATTATATATACCAAAAATATTTTCTTTCTACCTGTACATTTTCTTTAGGACTAAATAAGATTATATTTTCATTAGAGGGAAAAGGGATTGGGCTAGTGTATTTTAATTAAAATTGAGCCAAAATTGGCCCCAATTTTGAGCCCAATTCGGCCTTACCCAGTCCAAAATGGATGGCCAAGACTTGGTCCAAAACGACATAGTTTCATGATGAAACTACGTCATTTCATTAAGTGAATCAAGATTAAACCTGATCCATACATCTCTTCCTCATCCAATGGTCCATAATCAATCTCCCAACTAGGTATTGATGACTTAGAAATGCTAAAAATTTGCCCCCATTTCCCCCATAATTCCTTTTTTCTTCTTCCCTCTTTTCTCTCTCTCCTCTCCGCCGCTGTCGCCACCGAAAATCACCCACCGGCGGCGGACCACCTCCAAACACCCCTAAATTCACACCATGTAATCTCCACAACCTCCTATTTCCATATCTCCAAACCAGTTCCTTCAAAAAACCCTCAAACTCCTTGAACTTTAGATCTAGGAAACTGTAGCCGTCACTTTTTTGGCTCAAATTCTTCTAGCTCCGGCCACTACCACCCTACAACATATACATGAATGGATAGAGCTTTGCGAGACCTATCATTTCCTACCTATTTCACCCCCAAAAACCGCACCACCGCCGGCCAGCCACCTTCGTTGTCGCGACCACCCCAAGGTCACCACTGCCTCATTTTTTCTTTAGCCCACTCGACCCAAAGACTCATTTTCCCTTCTAGTATGATCCAAAACTTACTTGTTTTGGGCGTTTGCTAAAAGGGAACTTGTGTTTCGGGGTCGGATAGTCGCCTCTTGATATCTCCGACGTCTCCTCGTGGCTCGAATAGTTTCAAGTACGCTCGTTAGGTATAATCGTCATCTCTTTAATTAATTTTTGATTGTTTTTTAATTATTAGTAGGTTAGTTTCTGATTTTTGATTTTTTTTGTTTTAGTTGTTTGTTGTTAATTAGAGTTTCAAGTTAGTTTAGTTGTTAGTTAGACTATTATTGATTAAAATAATCTTTAGGGTATTAGTTAAATCGTTTACTTAGTTAATTGATTGTTTAGTTGTTGAATATCGTCATCCGATTGTTAACGATGCTCGTTCTGTTTTGAGCATTAGTTTGTGAATTCAGTTATTTGTTCTATGTTTAGTTTGCACAAATAAGTTTGAGTTTTAGTTCCATTTGAATTCTTGTTTCTGTTTTGTCAATTCTTAGTTGTTTGAGTTTGATTTGGTTCAAAATCAATAGGATGGTATTGATGATGTTAAAATCTGAAGTTTAGATTGATTTTATCATAAAATAGGGTACTAGTAGCCTACGTTTTACTAGTAGGATGGCTGAAATAATATTTTTTCTCCTTGCTTCTGACATAGCAGATTTTCAGGTTGTCCTTTCACCTTTTGGACATCCTTTGAACAGTGTTTAGCATACAAAGTCAATCTTTTTTGGACAGACTTTTGGTGAACTAAAATCTGTCCAAAAAGTGACTTTATTTGCCTATTTAAAGGGGATGCTCTTTCCTCACTTCACACACTCTATCTTACACTTACACACATCTTTAGAGCTATTTGAGTGCACAAAAACTTGAGAGAAAAATCAGCAGTTGAATATAAAGAAAGTATGTTGAAACTGTGAGCTTTGTGAGTGTTTCTTATAGTGAAAACTCTTTCAAAACGATATGCCTTTTAGAGTTGGTTCTGGGCTTCTACTCTAAGATTTTCGGGTTGTTTAAACGTTCATATTATTGTTGTTTCACTGCTATTTTTGCTATCTTTGTTGCTGATTTTCTTTTCGTTCACTGCTGAATTTTATTTTGTTGCAAATCATGTAACTATTAAACCTTTGTATTGCAGATTCTTGATGACAATGGAGGAAATTTGAACCTGTTTAGATTGTTGGACCCATTTGATTTCATTTTATGAGTTTGTTTAAAGTGCTTTAATGTTAAGACGTGTGACTTATGCACATAAATATGTGGCAAGTAGATGAAGATGCGTTCTTCCTTTCCTTCTAGTTGAAAGGACTAATGTCTGTCTCTTTTGTTTAATGTCTTAGCAAAAGGTTTAGCTGCTCGTACATTTTAAGGTAACGTATAAGTGCTTGTTAGTAAGTGATGTATGAAATCAGGAATTAATATGTGTGCAAAAGTAGGAAATATTAGTAGAGTGAGGCAAGTAGTGTGTAATTTGGAAGCTGAGATATAAGGCTTTAGGGTGTAATATTAAAAGTTAGCAATCTTTGATTAGTATTAAGTGAGTTTTTTATGATCATTCATTACTATAACATTTATTAAACTAAGGAAGTTAATTTAGGGGTGGAAGTGGTTAAAAGAAAGGTACACTCATGTGCCTTTTTATTTATTTATTCGGGTTTGAAGTTATTCTTTTTTTGGCTTTGTTATAGATTCTATGTTACTACAATTTTGTTCACAAATCTGAAGTTCTTCAGTATTAGTTGTAGGTGTTAGTTATTTATTTGGTTTCCTTATTTTTGAATATTAGTGGTTGTGGGATGGGGTTTAATTTAGTAGAAACCTTTTAAGATCCAAGCTGAATTTGTAGGCCCATAATGATATTTCAGCTAGCCCATGTCTTTTAATTATTCCAGCATGCCCAATATTAGTATAGTCCATAAGTTGATCCCATTTTCCTTACTGTTTCTTTAAAGTAGCTGGCCCTATGCAGTCATAAATCCAGTAAGCAAAGTTGGCTCAACTTTTATATTTTTATTTAGTGAGTAATCTCAATAAAAATCATAATTTTCTTTTATTTAAATAACTTTACGACTTAGTCTCCTTAATAATTAATTTTAAATGCTAGACAATTAGTAGGTACACTTTAACGTCACGAACTCGCTTACGTAGCGTGATGTTTGACATTCAGAATTCATCAATTTCATACCATATCCAAAAGATTTAATTAATTTTTAATCCTTTTGCCATAACCACGGATTCGCTTGCGTAGTACTATTATGACAAAAAACAAAAAATATTCATCTCGATCACGCATTCGCTTGCGTAGTGTGGTTATGACACCTTATTACTCAAAATACTTTTAAATTTTTCTAAATAATCAAGAAATAATAGCGGATAGGTAAAACATGAAAACCAATAAAATACGGTTTGTTCAAAATTAATTCAAGCCAAATATAATCAACAAAGCGACCATGCTAGAACCACGGGAGTCGGGGAATGCCTTACACCTTCTCCTCGGTCAACAGAGTTCCTTACCCAGACTTTGTTTTCGCAGACTAATAATAATAGAGTCAAACCTTCCTTTGACTAGAGATTCAAATAAAAGGTGATTTGAAACACCCAAAAACTCAATTCCAAGTGGCGACTGTCACGACCCAAAATCCATTAAGGTCGTGATGGCGCCGGACACCACTGTCAGGAAAGCCAACAATAAATACTAAATTGGGTTCACGACCCAAAATCCATTAAGGTCGTGATGGCATCGGACACCACTGTCCGGACACCTTGTCTCATTTTTAGACAAGGTGGGTTGCTCTGATGGTAAGCGCCTTCCACTCCCAACCAACAGGTTGTGAGTTCGAGTCACCCCAAGAGCAAGGTGGGAGTTCTTGGAGGGAAGGATGCCGAGGGTCTATTGGAAACAGCTTCTCTATCCCAGGGTAGGGGTAAGGTCTGCGTACACACTACCCTCCCCAGACCCCACTAGTGGGATTATACTGGGTTGTTGTTGTTGTTGTTGTTGTTCTCATTTTTATTACTTTTGAAATCATATTTTCCTTTAATATACATAGTAAAGAATGGGGATTTACAGAGTAAATAATAATATTTTTAACAAATTCAATACAGAACAACCCATAATCCTCCCAAAATCCGGTGTCACAAGTGCATAAGCATTTACTAGGAATATAAAATAAAATATAGCAACTGTCCAGAATACAAATTAGACATGAAAATATAAATAACTCTAAAAGAGACTCTACTGGTTGCGGATCATAATATAGAATGGAGTTCACCTAAGTCTCCGCATTAATCACACCGCTGCGCCCACAAGACCGCTAAACATATACGTACTTGCACAAAACTGTGCAGCAAGTGTAGCATGAGTACGTAAACAACTTGTACCTAATAAGTATCAAGCCTAATCTCGAAGAAGTAGTGACGAGAGGTCGACTTTGACACTCACTAAGGGTCAATAATATTAAAAATAAAACTATTAAATCAACGTGATTTATAGGATTAACAATAATTTTCTTTAACCAACAGAAATAATTAAATTCTTTCAAATGCGATCATTTCCAATTTATTAATTAATTTCGCAAGCTGCAATAAATAGCAAAATATCGTGTAATTATTATAATTAGGCATGATGTCTGTCGAGGTCGTTCGGCCCGATCCAGAGTGTCGTGTACACTGCCGAGGGACGTGCGGCGCGATCCATAGATGCATCTATACTACCGAGGCATTCAGCCCACTCCACAAGAAAGGAGGACATTTTCTTAGGTACCTCCGGAATGAGAATATATTTATTTTTATCAAGATTTACACACTAGGATGTACAATTTATAGCAACAGTTAAATAATTTGAACAAAACTTCAAGTATGTGAAATTTCAGTCTCTTATTATTTTCTCTAACAATTTACAACAAAAATTCTAATATTTCAATTAACTGAAAGATGCAGTTATCACAAGTAATTCATAATTTGAGTCCTAAACTACCCGGACTTAGCAATATTAGTAGCTACGCACGGACTCTCGTCAGCTCGTGCGTACGTAGCCCCCACAATTAGCAATAATTATTTATTTAAATCACCTAGGGGTAAATTGCCTCTTGCAAGGTTAGACAAGAGACTTACCTCGCTCCGAAGTTCCATAGCCGGCTCCCAAGACTTTCAAATAACTCGACCGATGCCCAACGCTCCAATACCCGCTTTCGCTTTATTAACATTCACAAGCTTTTAATCCTCCTCCGACATCGTAACATTGAGTAAAATGCTCATACGCCACCAACAAATTGATATCTACAATTACAATCCCAATTACAATCAAAATATGACTCAAAACTATTTATCAATGTTCATTTATAGCTCACAAGTTGGCTACAAGCATCCAACTTAAATCGTCTAATAGGTTCATTTACTAGCACATTCAACTCCACTCTTATCATTTAATACCCATTTCAAGTCATCATGATACTATATTCATTCACCAATACCACCAAATTACTATTCATCGTCTTCCTTAACCAACATTTTCAAAACATTCAATTTGGTGATTACTTAGTTGAACACTTCCAACTAAGCTAGAAAATGATTCCATAGGTTCATTGTATCCTTTAATTTCATTTCTAAGAACACTATTTATCTTTCCCTCATTTTCTCAAGAACATTATTCAAGCCATAAACTAGGGTTTATGAAATCAATTATCCAACCATAACAACTTGAAACAAATATTAGAATTACTCTCACCGACTCATAAGAAATGAACTTGAAACATTAGTATTACCTTCTTGAATTTTTTCCTTAAAATTCCAATGTTTTGAAAATTTAGTGTTCTTGAACAACTTGAAAGATTTTTAGAGATTTCAAAGATTGAAGAATGTTAATACTAGTGTTAATAGGATGTTATTAACTTTAATATCCATAAAAAACTCACTTTGTATTCTTAAGTAGTCCCCAAGGTCGAATGCCACGACCCAAAATCCCACCACAAGCGTCGTGATAGCACCTAGTCTCTAAGACTAGGTAAGCCGATTCAATTACTTTTTGAAGTCATTTTTTTTAAAACTAACAGCGAAATAAATATGATATACAATCTCCCAAGACTGGTAGTACTGAGTCACGAACTCTAACTGAATACATAGAATGATCACGAGGACCGAATACACAATACTGTTTGATTACAATTTAACAGTACAATGAAATAAAAAGACTCCAAGGGGTTGCGACGACCAAGCAGCTCTACCTTGAATCCTTACGATCCCGCTTTAACTCTGCTCAAGTCCGTTATCTTCAATACCTGGCTTTGCACAAAAGAATGTGCAGAAGTGTAGAGTGAGCACACCACAAAGGTGCCTAGTAAGTATCAAGACTAACCTCAATGGAGTACAGACGAGGTACAGTCAAGACACTCACTAGTCTAATAACCTGTGCAATATAATATACAAAATAATAGGAAACAAATAATAATAAAGGCAGGATAAAACAACCAGTGATATGCACAACGAACAACAAGAATACCATTAATATCACTCAACAATTAATAACATAATTACACCCAATTAAATCAAGCCCTTTAAATAAATGTCTTTCACATAGTTTTTCCAGATAACTCTCTTTTCAAATATAATTTTCTCAAATAATTATTTTTCAAATTTAATTCTTTCAATAAATATTTTCAAATACAATTTCCTCAAATAAATATCTTGAATATAATTCTTTCAATTAAAAAGTCACCATGTGACACCTCACTTCATAATCATCAAAATACGGGTCTCAGCCCATTTTTATATTTTTTTGTAAATACGGGTCTCAACCCATTTTCATAATTGCACGGCACCTCGTGCCCATAATTAAATCATCATATTTCTCCGGAACCTCGTGCCCTCATTTCATATCACAACTCAAAGCACCTCATGCCCATATTTTATTTTATAAACAGCCTGGCAATAGCCACAGGCTCCCAATTACAACATAAATCAGATTATTATCAATTTACTAACAAGAAGATAAGTTGTACAAGGTATACAAATAAATACAAGAAAATCACATCACATGAAAATTGTCAACACCACAACCCCACATCATCACATATCATCCCTTACAATAGCCACCCTTATCGCTCCTATTGCCACCCTTATCGCTCCGCCCAGACAATACCAATAGCTACCCTTATCACTCCTATTGCCACCCTTATCGCTCCTATTGCCACCCTTATCGCTCCTATTGCCACCCTTATCGCTCCACCCAGACAATATTCCAACAAACACAATAGTGAAATGCCACCCTTATAACCACATAATATCAACGGTAAAATGCCACCCTTATCTCTCCAAAATAACAATTCACACAACACAACAATTTACACGGAAAATTACCACAGCAACATAATAAAATCAACTCATATCACAATTTTCTCAATGGCCACAACCAAATTCCAAAGATATAACAAATCAATTAATTTCACAACAAATAGCCCAAGGCTCCACAAAAATGTATATAACACCCCAAAGCAAATCAACAGAGGTAGAAAATACTCAGCATAAAGCAAATCTATTATTAATCCAATTTTTGATAATTATATAAATACCTCTTCTTAAGCTCAATTAATTAATTTTGTAGAGGGAAAATCTAAAATGGAATTAAATTCCAATAATTATCAAACAAGCAAATTCACAGAATTTCATAAATAATCAAATAATAATCACATTAAATTGTCATAATATAACAGAGTCAACAACAAGGATTTAGGCACGATAAATAGATGATTAAATATATGCCGACAATTATCCAATTTACTACACAATATACTCAAGACTTAAACTGAATAAAATTGCACATATAACCCAAGTACGTACTCGTCACCTCGCGTACATGATTTTTAATTACACAAATTGCACATAAGACTCAATACCTAAGGAAAAATTCTCCCACTCGAGGTTAAGCAACACACTTACCTCTTTGAAGTTATGCCGATATTCAAAAATCGCCTTCTTCCTTTAATTGACCTCCAGATCACTAAAATCTATCCAATTCAATTGTATAATTTCATTAAAATTCATCGAAAACAATTCCGAATAATAATACATCGACTTAAATCCGAACTAAATAATAAATATGATCATAGATTCATGAAATATAATTATTTTAGGATATAGAATACTTACCCCAACCAAGTGTCACGACCCAAAATCCATTAAAGGTCGTAATGGCGCCGAACACCGCTGTCAGGCAAGCCAACAATACATACTTAGCTTAATTACCCATATAAATAGATTTAAAAATCAAAATTTCTTCAATGAAATAATAAAAATAAAACTCATAGAGTAAATGATAATATTTTTAGAAACTGAATTTCTAAACAACTCACAACCATTCCCAAAACCCGGTGTCACAAGCGCATGAGCATTTACTAGGAAATTAAAATTTAAAATACAGCATCTGTCCAGAATATAAATTAGATAGAAAAATATAATATCTCTAAAGGAGAATCTGTTGACTGCGGATCGTAATATAAAATGCAGCTCACCTAAGTCCCCACATTTGTAACCACACCTCTGCGCCCACAAGGTCGCTAGACATATATGTACCTGCACAATAAAATGTGCAGCAAGTGCAGCATGAGTACGAAAATCAACGTATACCCAGTAAGTATCAAGCCTAATCTCGAAGAGGAAGAGACGAGATGGCCGACTCTGACACTCACTAAGAGTCAATAATAATAAATAAAATAAAAATAGCAATATCTAGATCAACATGATTTATAGAATTTACGAAGATTAATTTTTTTAACTAGTAGAAATAATTAAATTCCTTCGATTCCAAGAAACTTCCAATTTATCAATTAGCCTCATTTACAGAAATAATAATAATTTCCTTCACAAGCAGAGATAAATAAATTCTTTAAATTCCAATAATTTCCAAATTTCAATTAGCTTCACAAGCTGAAATAAACTATCAAAGTATCGTGTAATTATTATTATTATTAAGCACGATTTCTGTTGAGGTCGTACGACCCGATCCAGAGTTTCGTGTACACTGTCGAGGGACGTGCGGCACGATCCATAGATTCATCTATCCTGCCGAGGCATTCGGCCCGCTCCACAATAAAGGAGGACGTTTTTCTTATGTACCTCCAGAAAGAGAGTATGTTAATTATAAGATAAATTCGAGAGGATAAATAATTTCTTTTAACAATTAATTAATTTAAACAGAAATAAGCATATGAGATTTCCATCTTTTACTATCTCTCACTAACAATTTACGATATATATCAAATAATTTAAATAAATAACGGATACAATTTACACAAGTAATTCATGCTTTGAGTCCTCAACTACCCGAACTTTAGCATTTATAGTTGCTACGCACGGACTCTCGTCACCTCGTGCATACGTAGCCCCTACAATTAGCAACAATTATTAATTCAATTCCTTATGGGGTAATTTTCCCCTCACAAGATTAGACAAGAGACTTACCTCTCTCCGAAGTTCCATAGCCAGCTCCCAAGCCTTTTAAATAACTCGACTGATGCCCAACGCTCCAAAACTCGCTTTCGCTTTATTAACATTCACAAGCTTTTAATCCTCCTCCGACATCGTAACATTGAGTAAAATGCTCATACGCTACCAAAAAATTGATATCTTCAATTACAATCCCAATTACAATCAAAAAATGACTCAAAAATATTTATCAATATCCATTTATGGCTCTCAAGTTGGCTACAAGCCTCCAGCTCAAATCGTCTAATAGGTTTACTTACTAGCACATTCAACTCCACTCTTATCATTTAATACCCATTTGAAGTCATCAAAATTACTACATTAATTCTCCAACACCGCCAAATTACTATTCATCGTCTTCCTTAACCAACATTTCCAAAACATTCAATTTGGTGACTACTTAGTTGAATACTTCCAACTAAGCTAGAAAATGATTCCATAGGTTCATTGCATCCTTTAATTTCATTTGTAAGAACACTATTTATTTTCCCCTCATTTTCTAAAGAACATTATTCATGCCATGAACTAGAGTTTATGAAATCAATTATCCAACCATAACAACTTGAAACAAATATTAGAATTACTCTCACCGACTCATAAGAAATGAACGTGAAGCATTAGTATTACCTTCTTGAAGCTTTTCCTTGAAATTCCAATGTTTGGGAAATTTGGTGTTCTTGAACAACTTAAAAGATTTCTAGAGATTTCAAAGATTGAAGGATGTTAATACTAGTTGTTAATAGGATGTTATTAACTTAAAATATCCAAAAAACAATCACCTTGTATTCTTAAGTAGTCCCCAAGGTGGAATCCACCATGAAAGAACCAATCTCTAGCTTAAGAAAATCCCCAAAAATGGCTGCTGCCCGTGACTGCCTTATATAGGCACATGTGCTTCAGCGAGTTGTACCTTACGCTGTGCTGGTTGTACATCGTATTACAAGTTTTGCCCTGCTGGACACCTTTTACTAAATCGTCCATAAGTTCTTGTAGAAATATCCAATTTACGAACGGTTGAAAGCGTTAGAAACTAGACTCAACAATCTTTCAATTGATAGGTTGTCCACTATATAAATCCTTATATATATATATATATATATATATATATATATATACACACACATGCTCGTCCAAAGTTAGGTTTTGTGTGTACTCAATTGGAACTTTAGTCTATCATGCAATTTCCAACTTGATTTAGACTTAGGGCTCTCCTTAGACCCCACATCACTTATAATATGACTCATACACTTATTAACATACGAATCTGCTGGAATCTTCAATATATATATATATATATATATACACACACATGCTCGTCCAAAGTTAGGTTTTGTGTGTACTCAATTGGAACTTTAGTCTATCATGCAATTTCCAACTTGATTTAGACTTAGGGCTCTCCTTAGACCCCACATCACTTATAATATGACTCATACACTTATTAACATACGAATCTGCTGGAATCTTCAATATATATATATATATATATACACACACATGCTCGTCCAAAGTTAGGTTTTGTGTGTACTCAATTGGAACTTTAGTCTATCATGCAATTTCCAACTTGATTTAGACTTAGGGCTCTCCTTAGACCCCACATCACTTATAATATGACTCATACACTTATTAACATACGAATCTGCTGGAATCTTCAATACCATTCTGGGGTCGTTTTTTCTAAACATGTTGACCGAAGTCAAACTTGGTCCTTTAAGGCTAACTTAAGGAATCAAGTGTTCCGATTTCAACCCAAACACCTCCAAATCTCGAACCAACCATCCCCACAAGTAATAAATCATTAAAACACATTCGAGGAGTTTTATTTAGGGAAACATGGCTCTAAAAGTCGAAACGACCGGTTGGGTCGTTACATTCTCTCCCACTTAAATATACGTTTGTCCTCGAACGTGCTAAGGACTATTTTAGAGTTGTCTAAAATCATTGTTTAACACTTCAAGCACCTACCCATGCTAGCACAACCAATTGAGCACATTAGCTCGAGCCAATCTGAAGATTCTCCCCTTTATTTAGGCAATTAAGCCTTAGAGCCCAATTCTAACATCCAGAATTTTCCACCATGCCTGTTTCCAACCTATGAACATCGTATCAATCACTTCACGATGCATTAATACAGGATTGCATACCTTTGTTGAATTTAGACCATGCACCACATCATTCACATGACCATAATAAAATCCTCCGATAACAATAGCCAAAATTCCACGAATCTGATGTTCACAACACATCTCATGATACATATAAGTCTTGTTCCAACTCTTGAAATTCTTCCACGATAGAAGAAATGTGTAGAAATTTATAACCAACTGCCGAGTCAACAAATTATTGAGTCTCTCCTACTGACTAGAATCATCACCCTATTATAACCAAATAGTGGTATGTGCTCTTTATTATACTTCACATAATCCGATCGCCTTGATCCCGGATCCAAAATTCTCGTCTCCCCCAGCATGAGCTACTCGGGCAATAAGCCACCTCAAACATGGCAAAAAGCCTCATATGACGCCACAGTGAGCTAATAAGCTACGGACTCAATTGCGATACATAAGGAAAACGAACTCTGGAAAGGATTACTCAACCCATGTGACTAATTAGACAACTGAAAAGGGGGTTATGAACCTTCCTCAGAAAATGGGACACAAAACACTCAAAATAGAATATAGGGGACTGTACTCAACATCACACTGTTGCAGCGTGCAACCCGACCCAAATAATATACCCGTGATGGCGTGCCACCCGATCCGCACCAAAAGAATCTATAAGAAAATACTTACCGAGATAGAATGCTCACTACTGCAAAATATCCGAATATCGAACACAAGCACGCTAAGTGCATGATACCATCCCTGGGAGGACCGACAACGCTATACGCTACAAAACTCAAGCACAACTAAGGTGCGATATATGATCTGAATATCGAGAGCCATCCTGCTCACATAACATCATCGCTACGCCGAACCTCAACACATAAGAAATTTATCAAGCCGGTTCATTACTCACACGGCACAATATAGTATTACATGAAATAATCGACGATGAAACGACATCCAACATCCGAATACTCCTCCATAGGGAGTGCTTATGCTGAAATGAACACATTCGTCTGATATAGAGCCCATATTCATATTTAAATCCATCCACAGACCTCAAGCCGATTCTGATCACACCATACTAGGCTAATAACCCTTCAAGGATCCATAATAACCCTTCAAGGATCCATAACACACAAGAACAACCATCATAACCGGAACAAACTTCCACATTCCACAACCAAATGAACCGAGCGCCCTCCAGGCATAAATTCTCGAATCAACAATATTACCACAATCTTCATACTTTGTTTCAATCTTCACTCAAGCAAGTGACTACATGCCACTCTTACACAATCTTTCCGTGAGACACGCTCCAACGACCTTCCGCACCAGGTAACAAGTCTGCACATCCATTCTACCGGTTACTCTAATGTTCTAAAGCATATCAAGAATCCACAAATCAATACACAAGGTCTCATACACCTGACATCGACCTTAGGTGATGCCGAAAATAATACCATCTTGCTTTAAACATCTAAATTCTTTTCCTGCTCATCCGAGCTCATGACATCCTTGTCAACACCGAACCGAAATCTTGAATCCTCAACTTTCGAATTCCATGTTACTTAGTGAACTTAATGACGCAAATGCGCAGGAGTACAAGAATTCCATCATAACTCCCGAACCACTAATAGGGTAAACACTCTATCATATAGAAACCTTCTACTTAACTTATTTCAAGAGAACCATTGCAACACCTGACTGAATTCCCATATCCACAGAAAATACCGGCCCCAAGTAGTGGTCTAAACCACCATAACTCTTCTGGAATACCTCTACACATAACACGCCATAATACTTGAATTCCTTCAAATAAATCAATTACGGCGGCCTGCATAATTCAATCACTCAATGCGCTGAAGGAACTGATCATTGCCACCATTATGCCAATTCAACCTTTGTTAGCCAACCCATCTTTTCTCAATTTATTCTCAACTTGCCTTAGAAATAATAATAGCTCCATTCATTACATCACAAACTCAAATCCGCACTCATCCCGAGTGACCTTATTTCACGAAACCACACTATTTCAAAACCCACGAATCATCTCATACCCCTCATTTTGCGCACTTTTACATCTTCAACTGGTACACCTATTCTGATACTTCTTTTATGAATCCGAAATTATTTTATTTCGTTTCTCAAATGCTACACCACAACCTGAAGATAACGCAGAGTACTCCAAGCCAAGCTTCATAATCTGTTGCAAAAGCTCGATACTCAACCATACTACGGACTCGAGATCCTTAGGCACCACACTTTAAATTTTTGAACCCTCTAAGACCGTTATCGAGAGTCACTTGCTATGACTTGTTCCCAAACATGATCAACACCAAGGCTCTACTAGCACATGAACACTTTCTCAAGGAAACACCCGACTGTCTCACTTTCTCTGTGCATTACATCTACACGAAGCATAAACTCTGAGTCTTCCAAAAACCTGAGTATGAGTCAATAAGGCCAAATATGGCACATATTCCACAAATTATTTGCTCAAATTACCCCATATGTTTTCTTCCCTTAGTTGCAATGACCCACCAATACACTGATAACTAGGAACCTCACAAATAGACAACCATGCAATCCAATTATAGATGGTGGGGCTCTCCCACTTAGCTTGAAGCTACAATTACATAACTTTAGAATTCACCGAGATTCTTTCTTCATCGTTGACGTGATCTTGCACACGCAACTTGCCAAAGTTCTAGAAATCCTTCTATTAACCTTTAATAAACACTCCGAACCACTAGCCACATTTACATATTAAATCTCTTACCAGGTAGCCNATTTTGGAATCCACCGAGATTCTTTCTTTATCGTTGACATGATTCTCCACACGAAACTCGCCAAATTTCTCAAAATCCTTCTATTAACCTTTAATAAACACTCTGAACCACTAGCCACATTTACATATTATATCTCTTACTGGGTAGCCAGTAGAATTCTTCGCAGAAGCTTTGTCAACACCATGCGACCGCTAACCTGCTCATAGGAGATAACCCACATGTGGAAATTACATGCCGACATATTCCAACGTCGTTGCACTGGGTGCAATTACTACGAAATTAGTAGATCATCCTGAGTCCGAGCTCATTCACCAGCTACATCAGTTCGTTCACTCCTCATGGACATCAACTAGAGGTGCGACAATACATTCCAATCCAAAAGTCATGTTGTATCCTTCTTCATATCAAGCAACTCCCTCTCGTTGTTTCCAATGTTCCTCAATATAGCAGCTAATATTACAACTTAAGTTCGTAGACCTAGTCACTGTCCATTCTACATCCCAAATCACTCCAAACTTTCCTCAAAACGTGTTATCATCCTACCGCGTAACCCATGTGCTACCTTGCCACTCTCCCACTTTGGTCAACCATCTCCTTTAAGCAACTACTCAACTTTTGTTTTCTTATACTTGACCTTCTCGGAACCTAACCACCATAAGACACCTTTCACATGTCCTTCCTCATCCTTCATTGCCCAGTTGTTTCCTTAACTAAAAATTCGTGTCTGTAGCACTTGCACCAATAGGTTGTTACCAGCTTTAAACCTTTCCGAGGATTATCCTTCTCGAGCCATCAATACTAGGAACGCTACTTCGATCCTGAATCACTGCACACCACGATCTCTAATGACTGCTTTCCCCTATACTAATTCCTAACACCCCGCCGTGAAGGCGAGTTGAAGAAAACTATAACACCGGTAAACCTTAATGCATTTAATAAGGCGATGACACCACATCAAAATTGAGAACTCTACCACGCTCGAAAATATCAGGCTTCGTTACTCCATCAACCCCAAACCTGAACATTCATAGTCCGATTTCCTTTTCTCTGTTGGAAATAAAACATGGAACCTCTGAATCATGTACTGGGAAAAACATTCTTTCAAGTCGTTTACTGCCCTTACACAAAGACATGCATTCTACCATTACATAAACACTATGCGATAACAACTCATGAATCGTCATAACAATTAATGCCAAATCTCAAAACCTTAGGTAGTATTGATACTGAACTAAAACGATAGAGCGGCCTTCCGCAAGGCGACGACAATAGCCCAATTAATTACACAGGGAGAAGCATCATGCACTACATATGCAGTACCATTAAATATTTCCTTGTTCCCCAATTTATAACAAGCGCTTCGCGTCGCATAATATTGAATAAGAAGGAAATGAAGGCATAAGCCTCAAAGGAATCAAAATGCACGATGAGGAATCAAAAAGGGAAGTATTCCTAACAGTCCTGTAGCCTCTCGAAGATAAGCACATGTGTCTCTGTACCGATCCGCAAAACTCTACTAAACTTGCTCATGACTCGTGAGACCTAAGTAAACCTAGTGCTCTGATACCATGTTGTCACGATCCAAAATCCATTAAAGGTCGTGATGGCGCCAGACACCGCTGTCAGGCAAGCCAACAATACATACTTAGCTTAATTACCCATTTAAATGGATTTAAAAATCAAAATTTCTTCAATGAAATAATAAAAATAAAACTCATAGAGTAAATGATAATATTTTTAGAAACTAAATTTCTAAATAACTCACAACCATTCCCAAAATCCGGTATCACAAGTGCATGAGTATTTACTAGGGAATTAAAATTTAAAATACAGCATCTATCAAGAATATAAATTAGACTAGAAAATATAATATCTTTGAAGGAGACTCTGTTGATTGCAGATCGTAATATATAATACAGCTCACCTAAGTCCCCACATTTGTAACCACACCTCTGTGCCCACAAGGTCGCTAGACATATATGTACCTGCACAATAAAATGTGCAGCAAGTGCAGCATGAGTACGAAAATCAATGTGTACCCAGTAAGTATCAAGCCTAATCTCGAAGAGGTAGAGACGAGATGTCCGACTCTGACACTCACTAAGAGTCAATAATAATAAATGAAATAAAAATAGTAATATCTAGATCAACATGATTTATAGAATTTACGATGATTATTTTTTTTAACCAGCTGAAATAATTAAATTCTTTCGATTCCAATAAATTTTTAATTTATCAATTAGCCTCATTTACAGAAATAACAATAATTTCCTTAACAAGCAGAGATAAATAAATTCTTTAAATTCCAATAATTTCCAAATTTCAATTAGCTTCACAAGCTGAAATAAACTATCAAAGTATCGTGTAATTATTATTATTATTATGCACGATTTCTGTCGAGGTCGTATGGCCCGATCCAGAGTTTCGTGCACACTGCCGAGGGACGTGCGGCACGATCCATACATTCATCTATCATGCCGAGGCGTTCGGCCGCTCCACAAGAAAGGAGGACATTTTTCTTATGTACCTCCGGAATGAGAGTATGTTAATTATAAGATATATTCGAGAGGATAAATAATTTCTTTTAACAATTAATTAATTTAAACAGAAATAAGCATATGAGATTTCCATCTTTTACTATCTCTCACTAACAATTTACGATATATATCAAATAATTTAATGAAATAACGGATATAATTTACACAACTAATTCATGCTTTGAGTCCTAAACTACCCGGACTTTAGCATTTATAGTTGCTACGCACGGACTCTCGTTACCTCGTGCGTACGTAGCCCCCACAATTAGCAACAATTATTAATTCAATTCCTTATGGGGTAATTTTCCCCTCACAAGATTAGACAAGAGACTTATCTCGCTCTGAAGTTCCATAGCCGGCTCCCAAGCCTTTCAAATAACTCGACCGATGCCCAACGCTCCAAAACTCGCTTTCGCTTTATTAACATTCACAAGTTTTTAATCCTCCTCCGACATCGTAACATTGAGTAAAATGCTCATACGCTATCAACAAATTGATATCTTCAATTACAATCCCAATTAGAATCAAAATATGACTCAAAAATATTTATCAATATCCATTTATGGCTCTCAAGTTGGCTACAAGCCTCCAGCTCAAATCGTCTAATAGGTTTACTTACTAGCACATTCAACTCCACTCTTATCATTTAATTCCCATTTGAAGTCATCAATGATTCTACATTAATTCTCCAACACCGCCAAATTACTATTCATCGTCTTCCTTAACCAACATTTCCAAAACATTCAATTTGGTGACTACTTAGTTGAATACTTCCAACTAAGCTAGAAAATGATTCCATAGGTTCATTG